>VDFB02324867.1:0-124151 GCA_007258455.2 Sequoia sempervirens
CATGGTATCAGAGCGAGGTTTCGGGGAATTGATCATATTTGTGTAAATAAAGAATTATCGGGAGATGCTCATAATTCTTATCGGGCCATATTTTTTCAATCTACTGCTACGTGTAGGTGAGCGACTATCTCATGGGGCCACCTATGTAATGGGATTCTGCCTATAAGGTGAATCACAGGATTAAAAGGATCAGCGAATATGAATTATTACTTGCATGAGATACTTCTGAAGTTAGTGGCAATCTTGGTATATGAGATACTTCTGAAGTTAGTGGCAATCTTGGTATACACAAAGGGAGTAACGGATGTTGCAAGAACCGACATGGTTGGTGTGTCTCAATGCTAGAGCCGTGCTTTATCGAAACCTGCATTCTTCAGATTGGTATATTTTATTCAGCCGTAAGTCTTCAGGAATTGGGGGGTTGATATTGATATTGTATTTAAAGCACGACCGAATAATAGCAAGTCACGCCTGAGTGAAGTGTTCAGGTGTTAGAAATTAGCCATTGTTCGAGCTCCTATGTGTGTACTCATGAGCTTCCTCTGTGTGGCGGGAAAACTTGTGTTGGTTTGATGCTTCTCTACTGATGGCCGTAGTTTGTGCGTCCATCTGCAGGATTTAATATTTCCTTGTTCGCGTTCTACTAGCGACTGATGTTTGTCGTGTTGAAGCAATAGTTAAAGTCACGTTTTGTTCCTGTTGGGATGTTGTTTTGTCTTCCACTTTGTGCATGATTGCCTTGTGCAAAAGACTCACTTGGTGATTGTATTGCAAAGTCAACTTATTTGGTTGACGTCTTTACTCTGTTTTCTAGCTGTGATGTGAAGGGTAAGCTCTTCTGTTTGTTCCCTTAAAATTGGCAGTGAGATTGTTTTGAGCAACCCTTCTGCACAGGAACCTGAATCATAAGTGGTCAATTGCAATAAGTGCCAACCTGTGAAGAAGTACTGGTTGTCACTGGATTAGTTGCCAGAGTTCTTCGAAATAGTTTCACTACTATTGTCTCGTATTGAAACATTAAGGCAATGATGATGTTGTCATGACATATACTGCTTGGGTGCTTTCTACATATCGACAAACGAAGAACATTGTTTATCTACCAAACTCATGCTTATTTAGAGAGTTTAGTGATGGTGTGGTTTGACTTAATCTGGAGATCTATGTACGACCTTGCAGTCTTGATGGATACAAATTGCCTTTACATCATTGCAGTCAAGAGCTCATTTTTTGTCAGATCAAGTTGCTAATGATGTTAAGTTCAATAACTGCAACTAAATGATTTCATCAAGATAACGGATAAGATCATTTGGTGTCATCTTCATCATGTGTTGCATCTATTTCTTATTCTAACGAGTTGTAGTAGGAAATAGAGTGCATCGTAAATTTGAACGGTCAAAGACCATGTTTAAATTTAACCTTGCCAGGGGCCTATGTTCCAGCCATAAAGGGTGTGGACTAATTTGAGCGCAAGAGCAACGTATCTTACTGCGTCCAGTATTTGCATCCATCAGAATATTTAAAGAGATAAGTATTCTTTGTTTGTTGAGTTATATCAATTCAATAAAGATAAGTCTCCTTATTCCTTCTGATTTTTGATATGTTTCTCTTTAGGTTGTTTTACTTATTCATGTTTCAACATTACTCTTATGTATTCATGCTATAACCTGATAGTAAACTTTGTATGATTCTAGCCTTAATATTTCTTTGGATAGTTATAAGCGGTTAGTAATCTCTCTCTAAAATGCAACTTCTGGATAAATCTAGGAGCAAGAAGGTGATGAGAGATTGTTTAGCGATGAAAAGCTTGAGGCATCTTGTGAGAAAGTCATGCCAACCAAAGTAATAATCAAGCGTGAAGTCACAACTTGCAGCCTTGGGACTGAGTTGGTGGCTAGAGGGAGTTCACTTCCAGAAGTCTTCTTTGCAAGCTCTGAAGCAGGGATCAAGAGGGAGTTTTGTGACTCACTAAGAAGAAGTGAAGGTTGCAGTGCTGCAAGGCCAAGTATTAAATCCTTGAAAGTCCTCTTCAGCTGCTGAGATCAAAATTGCTCAAAGACTGTCATCTGGATTTGATATTGGTAGCTCCGCAAACCTATTCAGAATAGAGTGATCTGCTATGAGGTCGAGGAGGTCTACCTTGAACTTTCTACAGTACCAGAGGTGTCCACTGGAAAACATTTTCCTAAAGCATGTGTTGCAGGCAATCTTGGACGATGAGGTCAGGAGGTTGATGCAAGTGCTTAAAGATTCAGAGGGAGCCTACTGAACCTAAAGAAGATAATCGAAAGAGTACCTCTGGATGTTGTTTCAGGTTGAGGTCTACGATGATATCCTGGTGTAGCAGAAAACAGTCTTCAGTTGCACAGAGCTCAACAGAAGCTGAACACATTGCAGCCTCTATGGGAGCAAGAGAAGCAGTTTGGCTTCATAAATTGCTTGTGGGAATCTTTGATCTAAGCACATTGAGATCCCCTATCATTATGTAAGAGATATGATAGAAAGGAAAGTGATCCAGTTGGAGTATGTTAGTACAAATGATCAAACTGCAAACATTCTCACCAAGCCTCTCTCCCGAATCAAGGTAGAACACTTCAGGAAGAAACTTGGTATGGTTGAAATGTAAGTTATTGATGAGATTGAGACTCAAATTGTTTATTTTGTACTAATGTATTTAAAAGATGTTTAATGTGTAAACTCTTTTGTCATGTGTGTGACTCCATGACTTTATGGGCCCTCACCCCCTGTGTACATTATTGAAAGGTGACGATCTTTCTGATAATGAACACTTGTATTTGACATTGTAAAGTGACGACTCTACAATGATTAGTTTCACTATCATGATGGATATCATGTGACTTGATATCCGTGGATATGTCATGATAGTATCTCTTGGACATTTTGATAGATATCATGAGACTTGATATCAGTTGAAGATCATTATGATCCTTATGAGATAATCATGGTGGATAAATGTATCCGTGGATATGCCATGATTTATTATGGTAGACATCATGAGACTTGATGTCAGTGCACATACCATAATGAAGATGTGATTATGAAGAATGTCATGTGACTTGACAATCTTGAGAAAACATATCTTCGATATCACGTGTGAGGTGATATCCCTTCTTACTTGTTTTCGAGTTATCTTCCCTAGCTAAGAGGGAGTGTTAATTCTGTAGCGTCGGTCAGATACCAATAATGAATGCACTATGCGTCTTCATTATTTGTATTCGATCGAAACTCCTAATAGTGGCAAGTGATTCGCATTGAGATTGATTTAATATCATCTAATCTCTGTTTGGTTTTACGAGTGATTAGATTAAACAAAGATATCTATTACGAAAGACGCGTTCTCAAAGACACGTCATATGAGTTGACGTGTCTCCACTTTGTGGAGACATGTCCTCCCATGTGACGTGTCTCTCCTTGAGACGCGTCCCTCTGTTTTATATATATGTTCAGTTAAATCCTTCTTTGCGGATATAGAAAAATGATAAATACTCCGTAATAGAAGATCTGAAAATTCGTCTTGAAATCCGTCTGAGTTTTCTTTTGTCATAACTGATATAGGATTAGTGTATTCTCAAATTTGATCTGTACCCTGATTTGATTTACTCACCTGTAACAGAAAGCTTCAAAGATGAGAACCCTTGGTTTTTTGTGCAATCTCATCTAGGAATTGTTCATGGCCCCTAGGAAACGTCCCGGAAACGCGTCCCCGGCCGTCCCCTCGTCCCCGTCCCCGTCCCCGAAACGCCGTGGAACATAGTTTAATTGTAATGAATAAAATAGCTATTTAGGAAATAAAATAGCTTGTAAAAACTTTTGAAATAGCTATATCATATATGTACTCAAGATATGCAGTTATGATTTGTTTGACTGTAGAAAAATAAAATGATAAAAATAGCAAGTAAAATTATTGAAATAGCTATTGTAAATAAAACAGTAAGTAAAACTATTGAATAACATATTTACTTTAGATATGCAGTAAATGATTTTTTTGAAAACTAAACCTAAACTGAATAAAATATCTTTAGGTAGTAAATAAAATGGTGATGAAAACTACTAAAATAGCTATAATAAATAAAATAGTTACTAAAAGTCTAGATCTATTGAAATAGCTAGTAGTTGAGATACACTATAAATAGTTTAAATAAGTTCAAGTAAAAATTAAAGTAAATAATTTGTTTTAATATAACTTTTTGAAAACTTTTGCATGGTTTATATGATTTAATGTATTTCTATTTAAAATAAAGTAGCTTTTCAATTAAAAGATATTAAAAATGATATTCATATACATATAATTTATAAATAAGTTTAATATATGATAATATATAAACTAGCATAGATATCTTAAATACATCTATCCAAAAGATGTTGAGAGATATCAGTTTTGGAGTGCCTGTTTTGAATTTGTTTCATAGGATAAAGAGGTGCCTTGAAAGTGATATCTCTTAGTATCTTTTAAATAGATGTATTTAAGATATCGACGCTAGTTTGTTACAACTACTGAATCCTTGTCCAAAGACATTTCATTGTCAGCTGTTAAAAGATGTTGAGAGATATCAGTTTTGGAAGTGCCTATTTTGAATTTGTTTCATAGGATAAAGAGGTGTCTTCAAAGTGATATCTCTCAGTATCTTTTAGATAGATGTATTTAAGATATCCATGCTAGTTTGTTACAACTACTGAATCCTTGTCCAAAGATATTTCATTGTCAGCTGTTAAGGATTTGAAAATGGTGCACATTATTTTTCTTGACAAGCACAAGCTCACTTTGTATGTATTTGTTTATTATTCATGATTTCAATACCATGAATATTTTATTTCACATTCATATTGTTGTTTTGTTTCTCTAAATTACAAAGAACATATATATTGCGGAATGATCTTAGGACCAAAAATAGTTTCACTAAAATGTTATTTGGAATCATCATTCTTGCTAGGCTTAAAGATTCATGTAAATCTGTAAGCCATAGTAGTACTCTGATATCAGATACCAATTCTGGTAATATAAAGGGAAATACAGAACTGTGGGAACTAAGGTTATGCGTAGTAGCCGGTTGGGGTTTCATATGGACTTGCGTACCTTTTGTGTCTGCCAATTTGCACCTCTCAATGTGTGTGTCTGTGTAAACTCTCTTTTTTATATAACTGATGGAATTTGAGACATTTATTGAATTTGAACAATTGTTTTGGACGTCAAACTTATCCCGTTTTAAACAATTTATGGTTCTAAGTCCATGAGAGTTGGAACTTGCCTCTTTTGTCTGGTGACATTCTATCTCAATCAATCAATTTAGCCTAACATATTTTTAAGTAGTAGGGTAAACATTAGTGCAGAGCTTGAGAGAACATAGGGGTTGCCTTGGATATATAATAAGCTTACACTCAACACCTACTTCCCAATGTCTGACTCCTACCTCCCAGTGTTCCCATGACTACTAAGGGTATCCTATAGCCAGTAGGGACAAAACCTGGGATTACAATGTGAAACTTATAATTCCCTACCACTTGCCCAAGACAATCTGGGCTGTACGGTGTACCTCACAGCATGTTTATTATTTTATACAATATAAGATTTCCTTTCTCTCGTATTAAACAACCATTATTTTTAACTATGTTATAAACTTAAAGTCTCCTTTGATTAGTTCAGTGGAACTTGAATACATGATAAATGTTTTTGTGCTTTTACTCTTAGAAATGAGAGTTAACTTATATCATACATGATGGAACTATGGTTTCAGTTATCTTGTTCAGCAATTTTATTAACCCTGTCTTAATAGGACATGAGATGAATGTCTCAACTTTTCTTTGCATGTGCATCATTAAGATTTTATTTTACTAACACATGGTTGTAAGCTCCACTTATGATATTTCTAAGTGCGACAAGTTCAGTGATAGGTTAACTTATGGTCTTAGTTGAGCGTAAATCTTTTTGATTAAATTAATTGCAAACAATATTTTTCTCAATCCACTTCTCAATTATGTGACTAATGGTGACTAATGCTTTCTGAAGTGTTTATTAAATTTTTTGTACCAAATTGTAAGGTTGACAATGCTTGATCCATTTGTATATCTTGTTCAGGAAACAGCAATCAAGTCTCGGATTCAAAGGGGTTTGATGAGGGAGCAGTTGAAAAAACGGACATCTTCAAAAATGCTTGCTAGCTCATTGCAACAAATATCGTAAATTAACTTGTCTTTAAGGGTCTATAACACTCGTAACTACAAACACTTTATCCAGGCTTGAAGTTTTTATAGCATGGCACTCAGTATGATGGGCTGAAATATAGATCTATGAAAATTTCCATAGGTCAGTTTAATAGATGCAATTTATTTTTTGTGTATTTGTTTTATCCTTGCGGCTTTTGAAGGTTTCCAACCTGTTTTATATCAAAGCTTTCTCCTGTTGAACGGAATGCTGTAGTGAATTTCGGTGTACAAAGGCAATGTATAATATATTTGTTAATGTCGTTTGCTTGCAATTTATTAATATTTTATTATTTTGTGTAGTTACATGACTATGTACTGGATATACTTCGGTTTCTTAAGTCTAGAAAGTTGAACCAGAATCAACTATATAAGAACCAGCATTATATTCTTTCTTGTTAAGGGAAAGGAAAACATTTCATTGATGATAAATTTTTACCTAAATGTTAGTTCTGGTGAGTTAGAGAAATATCATTTTTGGTTTCTAAGTTTACAAAAAAATGCAGGAGTGTCTGGAATCCCCTGTAAATTTAGAGAAGACCAATTTTTTTTTGCATTTCAGTAATGGGAATATCACACTTAATTAATTTGTGATAGTCAAGAAAGCATAGGCCCTAGGGTCATTGTTTTTCTTCAAAAACTCCTTCACATCTTAAGACAGTATCACCACTTGATGGATCTGGCTTGTTGGATGCGTGCAATGATTTTACGGGAAGAAGGGAACCATTACAGTTTAGATAAAGCAGATGAAGCAGTTCAGAAGGGTAGGTCAGTCTCTGCCCCTCCATGCTTAAATGCTGACAAGTGTTCATTAAGACCAGAAATCTACCATAAGAGAGAAGTGGGCATGAGATAACCAGCAGAAGGTAATGAGAGTAGTGACTACTGGCACATAGGAGGCTCAAACACCACCAAATCCAGGAACACCTGCAGCACAAGCAAACAGAGAAACAGAAAAAGAAAGGTTGTGAAGGAGTAGTAAGCCTGCAAAGAGAAGAAACAAACGCTTGGGAGGGATGTACTACAGATATAAAAAGAAACAAATGTGGTGCACAAAAATATTATAAAACTCCACCTAGCTCTCGTAGAATAACTTGAAACAAGACTATTTGATATAACTGACAGTAGAGACAAAATAGATAGAAGGAAGCTTGCGCCCTTCAAGGATATCCCAACAGTCAAAAGGGCTTTCATGTTTTCCGTCCCTTGTTGGTGTTGACCACCTAATTGTTCTCACCAGTTACATGGCCAGTTGAATTTATAAATAATTCCCTATAAAAGACTGGGCTCCTTAATGCAGTCTTATAAGAATCAGTACTTGTTGGTCCATTTATTAGAAACATTATCAACAATCAGAAGCCAACTGCCTTTCCACCAAGGATTATTGGTTTCTAGAGATTGGCATGTTTCGGAGCTGTAAGGGCTTGAAACTTAACGTTATTTGGAGTCAAAGGGGATGTCTGGACTAACTCCTTGACTTGCCTTACTTGTCTTCATTTTGAAACCTCATCAAACTTTCATACAAACCATCCATTGATAATTTCCTTAGAAGCGAGAAACTGTCTTACTCATTGTCTACCCACAAAAAAGGGCTTGAACTTCACCGTTATTTGGAAAATTTGAGGCCTGGCTTGATTTACTACTATTTTTGAAACCTTGTCAAAATGTAGAAGAAAACATCCATCCATCCATATCTCTTTGCGAGTGAGTGTTTGACCCACTCATAGTCTAGCCCTAAATAAGGGCTCAACCTTTTAAATTATTTGGAGGTGTGGAGGAAAGATTAAGGGCTTATGCTTTCACAGGATTTGGAAGTGTGGAGGAAAAACTAACTTCCTGGCTTGCTATACTTTACTTATTTTGAAACCTTTTCAAAACTTTTAAGAAATCATCCAACTATAATATTCTTGCAAGAGAGAAACTTTGAATCTAACTCACTCATTGTCTATCCATAAGTAAGCACATGAAATTCAACATTATATGGAGGCATTTAGGAAAGACTTTAACTCCTTGACTTTCTTTAACATTTTAAAATTTATAAGAAACCATCAATATTTAATCTCCTTGCAAATGATAAAATTTAACTCATTCTGACTTTTTGGAGTCTTTGATAAAATCCTGTTTCTTAAAATTATCCTACTTGTGGGAGGAGATAGCTTATGATTCATATTATTAATGGCTCTTTCACTGCAACATAAGCCCTGTTCAAGTCTTTATTTATCTTAGTTACCAATTCTGGTTGAATCTGGTTCAAATCCTGCTTGGCCTGGAACTAAGCTGTTCATAGAGGAGGCCTGTGAAGACTTGTGTGCTTCATAGAGGATGCACAGAATCCAAACTGGAGGAGGGGGTATGTACGCCTCACTGAACAATATACAAGGTAAATGGAAAAGTCTTCTTGTGGTCTCATACACTATATTGTCTCTCATTTAGTGGTGACCTAACACCCAAAGTGGCAAAATTATACAACTCGAGACCATGGCCTTCAAAGCATAAATGAGATCATTAACTTTTTTTTGCATTCCATTACACCTTCATCTCCTTAATAATCATTTTTATTACAGTATGATTGATAGATTATCCTTTGTCCACTATAAAGTCTCCATTTGTTTAGCAAAGAAATATCCAATGAAACAGTTGGGATATACTATTATTTCATCGACATTGTACATGTAGCATCTATTTGGGCTCTGCCATCTTCTGTTTTGAGTGATTTCCCTTGGTTTGTGTTTTGTTTCTATTAGTAAGCATCATAAATGTAAAAAGTTTGGCAAGGTACTTTGGGTGCAGGTCCTCCTGCTAATCCATTTTCCACTAGTTGACCCTTTTCCTTTAAGGGATTTATTTTATACACTACTGGTGTAATTCCTATAGCATCTTGTATCCCAGAACTGGGGATCCTTCTCAAGAAAATACCATGTTGACTGACTTCCACTGTATCTGTTACAGTTCTCTTCTACCCTTTTTCGCTAAAATGATCCCAAATATGGAGATTGTCTATAATTTATCTTTTTTTGAATCCCTAGATGATTTGTTTTAGAATGGCAAGGAATGCATTATAGAATTCTATTTAGACATCCTCTGGGCTTTGATCATGGACTATGGATTTCAGGAGATTTGCATTCAAGTCTTAATTGAAATAACTTTTGTTCCAAATGTGATGTTCTTGAGGGTTTAAGACTTGTTTTCTTAAAAATTCCAAGCATTCCTACAATACTGGAACTTAGTTAACGTTAAGGTATGTTGCTTCTTGTGCATTCACTATAGAAGCTTAGCATTTAGTGCTTTCATGAAGAATATGATGGATTTGGCACTAGTCTCACTGGTTCTAGTAGGGTCATCTTATCTAACTCTAGCTTTGAGCCTAAGAAAGCTTCTCATATGTTTCTCCAATTCTTTTAAAACTGTGTTTGGTAAGCTAGGAAATATAAATGGAGAATGTTTCTGAGAATAAGATGTGATCAACAATATTTTCCCTGCTAATACGAGCCATCTGAAATATAGATTTTTTTAATTGCTTTTTAAAATGTCACTATGCTTTTCAAGCATCTCATACCAGGCCTACATGCTGCAAGAGGAGTTTATCTCGCAAACCTAAGAGATGTGTTCAACATATAATCTCTAGGAGCCAGCAGATGCTTACCTAATTTGTTGAAGTCCGTAATATGTCCATTTAAGTGCAAGGAGGTAATGAAATGTATGAGCTCTCTTTGGGCTTTTCTTGTTATCCATATTTGATTTGTTGAAAAATTCTTCAAAAACCTCTCATTTGTGCCTACGAGGAACTGGTATTTCTTCAAAAAGCTCAATTTGTAGGGACTTTTCTTGTTATCCATATTTGATTTGTAGGGGCTGAGCTCAATGCTCTCTCATTCCTTGACATCAATGTCTTCTTGGAGGAGGCTTTGAAGTAAGGTCCTGCGCTTTATTTGATGTTAAAAGGCCTGATTTCTATTTCTGAACTGATTTTTGGGGTTGTCTTTAGCTAATTCTCCTTTAGTTCTTGTCTTTCGTTTCCTAGTTTCCAATCCCAATCATTTTTCAAGGTACTAGAAACTAATTGAAGCAATATTTGTGACACACATGAAAAGGAAGGCGTATGAACTTGGCAATTTCATGCTTCTAAGATAATAATGAGAAGTGATTAATAGACTGTGCAACTTGATTACCAAGGTTCAATTCATAAAAGTATGAAGGTTCTGATAGTTATGGAAGAATTAAGAGGATCCCCATCTTGATGCAGATCCTTGGTTTGGTACGAAACTCTCTAAATTAGTGATATGAATAATAGAGTAGTGATTGTACATTTCAGAAATGATGGTTGGAAATTAGTTTCAAGTTATACAGGACTTAGCGAGAGGAGCGTGAATAAAAAACATATACAAATTGAACAAGTTAATCAAATCCCCAATGGTGGAAAACAAACTAAAAACTAGATGTTCTCATGTTGATGTATGATACAACTAAATAGATAATAATCCTAGAGATGAACACCAAAAGGATTGTTGAAGAACCCAAGGTTCTTGAAATTTCTTTATATTTTTGTGAAAGTTGCATTTATGGTAAACAACATAGATTATTTTTTTGTCATACTCAATACACATTTGCAAGGAGAAAAATGCATACATCACAATTTTCTCTAATGCATAGGGCTCACTTACTAACTCAAAGCTTAGATCTAGCTCTCTATTAGGCCACATCACTCAGTTTAGAGTGTTCCTAACTTTGTTCCTAGATCATTACCCAACCTAGGTGGCATTACCCATTTATTTTGTCCCCTGGATTGAATTGTGGGCTTGGAGTTGTCCTATTTTCAATTGCAAATTTAACTATTTCTCTACTAACTTACAAAATAAGTTATAAGCCAAATGATATGCCAAACTTTCAAATGGTGTCTATGGCTTATATTACCCTAGTTGACATAATTTTAACACATCGAATACACATGCAAGCATCTAATTGACAATTAGAACAACAAACCAAAAACGTTTCTATCTTGTCAATTTAGTTTCAACTATTAAATCCTACTATTGGTACCACATCTTTCATCTTTTATATTTCTTCGTTTGATCTTTATGGAATCATCTAGGGTGTGACTACTCACAAGGAAGTTGAATGCTCTTGCCCTTTGTTATTGTAGGTCCCAATGGCACTCATTTGGGTAAGTATTGTCGAAGTTTTTTTATTGCTTTGTACCTTTACTTTGCTATAGGGAACTCCTTGCAAATGCAATCTTTGGGATATGCTAAATTTCAATGGAGCAAACACAAGAATCCATGATTAAACGAAATCAAAGCAAGGCCAACCCATGAGAGGAGGCTCATCTCTCCTCCTCTGAGATCAACTAGACTTACAATTATTCCCTATTAGATACCCCAAAGGATAAAACAATTATTCCTGGTGGAACTAAGCCCTTTTAGCATGATCACATACCCAATTTTAGCTATCATTGACCTTAATTATGTTGACTACTAGCATGACAAATGGATGGATTTTTCTAAATGAAGAAAAGTAGAGCCACATATTTAAAGGTAGAAGATGAATATATATGACAAACTATGATGATCTTCTTTACCATTACATTTTTTGTGAATGATTAACTTGAATAACTTACTGCCATAGGTTGGGTGCATGATTGGAAAATACTTAGATACTTGCCTATCCTATGCATAGAGTCAAATGTTAAAACATAAACACAATAACATAATTCACATCATCCATTATATTTGAGCACTATAAATTTCCTAATCTTGTCCTGTAAGACTTAGGTTTATCGAATTCTATAGGACTAGAATACTTCAAACTCTACTTAGTAATCCTTTGTGACATTAGTTGCTTCATATGCTTACATGAAAGATTCCCTATTAAGATAAAATCTATAACATGAAAATTTATAATATTTACTTGAATACCAACTAACATAATATTAATAAGGGCATAGCAAATGTATACTCATAAATGAACATCTTTTTTATGAAATGTGCGAGACAATTTGAATTAGTCCAACAAGGAATGTCTTATATTGATTTCTCAAAAGAAAAATATGAAAAGCTTATAGAACATATGTGTAACAAACTCTTATAATGCTTTTATATTTATTCAAAAAGGTCTCTTACACCTCAAAGATTTTTTAATCCCTTTGCACAAAGCATGCACATTCTACTTATAGGAAAGTGATGATTCTCATCTCATTTAGATGATCGACACTTGTGACTCTTTGATACAATCTAAAATTTATTATGAATTAGCATTGTTATTTTGAAAATAGTAAAAGGTGAGGAACCCTTGGGTTGTTGGATATGCTCATAGGAGAGTAGAGAGGTGGCAAAAAATGGCAAATAGGCATATAAAGACAAATCATAGTCATTCTACTTAAGAAGGAGAAATGTCAACCCCATGGCTTGAGAAATTTATTTCTATCATGAAGTAGTTTGTTCTTGAAAAAGAACAAAATCTCCTAGTTGCACCTACACTCTCCCTAGAGGAGCACCGACAATTGTTAAAACAATGTTAGCCTTGGGTAGTCTAATTGTGGAATAAAGACTAGATTCATGCTATTCCCCCAATCCCCTTTGTTGAACTCCATTGAAGAATCCACCATTAAAATATTGAGAGGATTTGTAAAATTTATTAGAAAATATCTGTCTTTCTTGGATCATGACATACCAACAATATTACTCTTCCCTAGATTATTCCCTCATTATTGTTAGGCGATGGGTCATATCTTATTTTACATGGGAATGATCCTTAACTTTTGGGAACATTTGTTATTTCTTAAACTTAAAGGCAAGATTTAGGCATAAAAAACCTTCAAACCATGATTAGGAAACCATTTCATCATATAGTGGTTTGTTCTTGCGGTACTTTATGGACAATTATGCTAAATTGATCTTTTGGTTTGCACTAGGGTTCAAGTTGAAAGTATCTTTGATTAATCTTTGTTGACTATAAACAAAACCCTTCCATCAACAATCTTGACTTCCCTGATATTAGGGTTATATTGTTTACACAAATACCCTAATAGGTCTTCATTTAAGAAACAATTTAGTAGTACTAATTATACCAAGTTAAATTTCTCAGGATTGCTCATATGGTTGGGTTGAAAAAGACTAATTAATGAAGTATTTGAAAAAATCTCACCTTGTGCAAGGAATATCAATTTCCTTAATGTTTATTGTCGCATCTTCCAAGTGATTAGTCAATACCCTCCTTCTTGAAGGCTTAAATTTCTTTGCACCCAAAGGAATTGGTCTATTAAATCCTAGGAAGCTAGCCTCTTTGATGATAGGGAAGACATTGTCAATGCAAGCTCATGTTGAGGGTTATTAACTACCAAAATTTGCCAAGAAAACCCTTCGCTTGAATGCAAATGAACAAACCCCAATTCCTCTTGAAATGAAGGCTCACAACTTTACCCTTTGAATTGATTTTACAACACAAATAGGAAAAGCTTGCATATAGATGGTATGAATGACTTACCCTATTAACTGCAACAGGCCTTATCAAGTTGGAAAGACTCTAGAATCCTTTGTTTGAGCAAATAACCAATACCTTTGAAATATCTAAATGCCTTAGTTGCTTTTCATTGGGTTCAAATGCTAATGTAGTTATCAACTCTCATGGATTCCTTCCACAAAATATGTTCGTCTGGATTACTAGGCTAGAGCTTCATTGAATGATTCGAAAGGGGCATATAGTTTGCACGTTGTGAATATTGCTTATTAATGTTGAATCTCAATTTTCATTAGCATCTTTGAACAAGTTGAAAATCTGATTGATCAATTTGCTAGAGATAGATCAATAGTTGTATCACATTTCAATGAGTAGGAAAATAGCCTTCAAGGCATTGAGATATGTAGTTGGAAGTCACCATGTATTATTCGTTGGCATTGGCAACTTGTCTTTGCTATAATCTGTAGTTATAAATGTGAGTTGAATCGCCTAAATTCATACCATTCTACTTTAGACACATGGGTTTTGTTTTCTTACATAGCCACAATGGAGGTAATATGTGACACTTTGTTAAGCTATCACATAACAATTAGCGGTTATTAGTTCTTGCCAACAAAACTACAGCAGAGGGGCTATTTTTAATGGTTGATTAATTTTCTTGGCCAAAGTCAATCACATTTCATGATTTTTTTTTCATAAAGTACAATCCAATTTTTGTTGTTGTAATGTTTACATAGTTGAAATTAAACGAATTTTAATGAAAATGGGTTAATAAACAAATTTCATGTATTGTCACTGGACTAAATTATTTTGAGGCCTTATTGTTGCCATCACTGAAATGAGAAATGTGTTGACAAGAAGTATTAAATGTTGTTTGTATGGAAGTTGCTTATTTGCTAGTTTTTCAGCCTACCTAGGATTGCAATAGTTTCAAGGCTAGAGAAGGCAAGGAAGTGATGCAATGTTTGAGATTTGTTGACAATTTACGTTCTCCAACAGTGGAATCAAAACCACAACCAATAGACTATACATCTCTCAAGCTTACAAAACCACAATTTGATGTTTGATTGTTGTTATTCATTAATGTTGGCACACAAAGCCTTCTTTACAGTGTCAATACCACAAGTTATAAATATAAAGCTATATTAGTTTTTAAATTTAATTTGTACATTACTATAGGCACAAGTACGAGGCCCCCTTTTTAGGAAGATGGTAAATAATTCGCTCATGGGTACTACTGTTTCTTCATCATGGTTAGGAAGAAGACAGAGACACATCTCTTGATGGCTGCCATACAACTCTAGTCCACTCTTCAATTTTCTACGTAGCCTTGATACTAATGCAAATTGTTTAGGGTCGTAGCCCTATTTGGAAAATTGACTTAGCTTATAGATGGACAAGCCTATAATAATGGAAACAACTACTTTGTTTTAAGAAAACACAAAGCATGGAATTGAGAGCTAAGATGGAAAGGCATAATATGTATTTGTATTAAATTTCCCTTCTTTGAACCGAATCATTCTATTAACAATTGTTAAAATGATGCAATTAATATAGTTACTTTGTGCATCTTTTACATAGCTTGGTTGCTCCATATGACCACAGATAAGGGACAAGCTACTAGTTATGAGCACAAATAGTTACATTACCAAGGTCCCAATAAAAATGTCTCACCAAGTATGGTAGGAACTACATTGCAATACAACCCTTGTTTACTAAGAAATGTACTCACTATGCAAAGATTTTTAGCCATGCAATAAAAAATAAACATGTGGGACTAGTAATTTGGAAGTATTAAGTAGCCATGGTCGGTACTTGACTTGCACATAAGGATGTCACAAGGATCTAAAGCATGAATAATATTTCAAGTGGAAGCAAGTGACAAGGAAGCAATGAGGAGGTAAACATACACATGAATAGCATGGTAGCACAAATGACTGATTTTAATAATCTTCATCAGGCCAAAGCAACCTATGGGAACAAGAACCACACATGGTCCCACATAAATAGGGCACCAAAGCCTTATACAAGTTGTAACTTTCTCTTTAGGGTTGATCTTTGGCAATGAATTTTGATCAATAAATTTGTAGTTTTTCCCAACCTTACCTCAAACAAGGTTCTTAAATTTTCAATTTTCAAGATGTCCTCATAGTTGGTATGAATGTCATTGTATGTTGAGCGTTCCATGGCGAAGTTCCATTCTGTCTCTACCACTCCCATGTTGCAAAATATGCATATTCTCTTTTCCCACTCCTCTTTAGGTTGGCGGAAATGACTGACAATCATTTTGTTTAAAAATTAAATAGCTTTACTAAATGGGTACCCATTTAGGACGGGATCCTGGAGCTTAATGAGTACTCGTTTTGATCTTAGGCTTGAATCCCTATTGCTAAATGAGCATCTATTTTTTAAAAATGGATACCCATTCTTGTTGGCATTTTTCTCTTACCCAAAACTTCCCTTCTTTGTGGACCCAACTTCTTGTGAGTTCCCTTCAAACACCTTTTGGTTTTATCATATGCTAAAGAGTTTAATAAATAAATCTTAAAATCTTAAAACTCATGACTGGAAAACTAGAAATAATAGAAGAAAGAAAATTTAAATTTAAATTTTATTCAGTCATATTGAGTTTTCCAAATGGCGTCCAATCCTTTTGAAGTTAGATTTTTACTTATTTATAGTCTTGTTAATTAAGGAATTAGAAATGTGTTTCCCCCAACAAGACAAATAAGAAAATTATGTTGAACACCTAAAATATTGAGGGGGGGGGGGGTGAATCAATATTCTCTAAAACCACTTAAACATTTAAACATCTACTTGAAACATCATATTCAATTTGCAGTGAGGAAAGAAACCATGAAAGTAATCATCAAAACACATAACACATGAACACCAAATTTTTACGTGGAAAACCAAAAAAGGGAAAAACCATGGTGAGTATTAACTCACAATATATTATAACTGGTCATAAGATATTACAGAATGAATGTTGATAGATTTCCACAATCCATGAAGATTATTGTTGAATGTTTCTAGATTAGCTTGTGTCAATATTTTTTACTCATGCTCTCTATTTCATCTCAATGATGGATCATGGAGTGTGATATTGTGTCAATATTTTTTCATTATGCTCTCTATTTTATCCTAATGATGGATCATGGAGTGTGATTTGAAACGTTGATGCAAAATATTGACATAATCTAATCCAAAAACATTTAGCAATAATATTATAGAATGGCTCACTACCTTTTGGACTCACTGTTCGAAGAATAAGAAAAATTGAAAATAGGGGTTCCCCAAGATGTTTGATTTTCATTAAATCTTCTCGCCTATATTTCGAGAGGTCCAATACTGTATTTATATTGGCCTTTTTGAGGCAGTTATATACCCTAGTAGAGATGTTTAATTGGTCAATAGACAGTTTCTATGGGGCGTAGGCCTCCCAAAAGGTAACAGAGGTGTGCAAATGTTTCCTCGGGCCGGTTGAAAATCGGTCCTCGAGTGCAAAGGAAAAATGGAGCTTGACTACAAGACCAACCCGTCGAGTAGGGACGAAAGTCGAGCTTAGTGATCCGATGGTGCCGAGTGGAAGGGTCATGGCTCACTACCAAGATTTGAACTGCTAATAATGCATCTACAATATACAGGATATACAGTTCCATTAGAGCTCAAAATACTGAATCAACACACTTCATATTGCATCACTTCCACATTTTGCTCTGCTTTACATTCGCATCACATTCGCATGCTTGGCTTAGCAATTCACATCACACATTTTCTACAATACACATCACACACCTAAAACACCAAAATGAACTTATATTTATATGCATTGCATTCACAAACATCATCAATTAGGTCAGCCTAATTAGATGAAACACGTAATACCTCAACCTGTCGGCTCAAGATTCAAACAAACACACTTCCATAATTCAAAACTTGTAACACAAATAGGTCAGAGGGGACCTATAATAACTCCCACATGTCTGATCAATACTTCCTTTAACTCTGCATGACCCCAAACTCATTAGGTCGGCACCGTTGGTGAAGTAACACTAAAGTACACTAATTAATCATCCATAAATTGACACTCGGACCTCAAAAACACTCACCACTTGGATCATATATGCTAATGGCACCTGTAAGCACTCCCAAAAAACCACATAACCAAATATTATTTTGTGGTGGAATGTGGAGCATTCCAAACATGCACTCTATACTGGTAACATTGTCACTGGTAGACCCGATACTTTGTCAATCATAACTTTTACATCGGAGGACATCAAGACATGAAACTTTGGATTTAAGATCCTCCAACATATACCAAAATTTCCTTAGAACCGTAGACGAAGATTCTTCAATGCAAAGCAATGCGGACCTAAAAACTGATACTTTGTACATTGAAAATTATATTTTGTGACTTAGCCAAATATCAACACATTTGTTCTACACCGGATCAAAACTCTTGCACTTGTAAAATGGATTACCATCAACATACTCACTCATGCTTCACAAATCAAATTTTCATCAATGTAGAATTCAATGTTGATGTCAAACAATAATGTTGACATCACTGACAACATTATATAGGATCATGCTCATGTTTCCAACAACCATATCAATGAAAAGAAAACTTCCAACAATCTCCCCTTTGTTCATTGAAGGAAACCTGCACACAAATCTTCTCTAAAATATTCTCCAATCAACTGTCTTCTCAACTATTCTCCCCCTTAGCTACTCTCTCCCTAATGAAAAAGGGCACACTATTCATGCATAAATATAACTGATATGCATATACAAATATGAGAGTAACTCAACAAAATTCTCCAAAAAATCAGGGCAACTCCCCCTAACAATGCTATCCACCAAAGATAATCAAATTTTTCATTACTATACTATCCACTATCTTTTGCATATATACACTTGAAATCTAAAATTGCATAAAAATAATAAAAATGTGCATTATAAACTAGAATAGGACACTTGTAATTTTTCAAGGTGTGCCTCACACTCCTCCTTTCTTGATTCCCAATCCTTCTTAGCGAAGGCAAGCATAATACACTGGCTTTCAAGCTGTATAATGATATCTTCTCCTTCTTCTGGGGTATTGGGTACCAGACTCTTTTGTGCCAACTCTTCTAAATTTGTTAACACATCGGTCAAGGCTGTAAGCCTTGCACATGCGAAGTCCCTGAGCTGACCATACTGCACAATTATTTTCTCTTTCTTTTCTTGTAGTTGAAAGAAATATTCATGCAGATTTTCAATAGCCATCCTTGTAGTACCATCTGCATCTCTTTTCAGATCATAACAACTAGAGGCCTGAGAAACTTGTGACTCTATTGAGTCCATTTGGTTCTTAATGCTCTTTGTAGAGTTAGGCCATTTCAAAGAAAATTGAAACAAAACTTGTGCTTCACTAAAACACTTATGCACATCTTTCAAGTTCTCTTATAATTTGTTATGCACTATACTGCACTTGTCTAATATATCAATCAATTTCTTGTCATTCACCTTCTTGATCACCTCTTTCTCCAACCTTTCTTCTAAATCAAAGGAGTAATCCTTTAAGGAATCCAATAGTAGCTTCAATTTTTCAACACTGGATAGAGCCTCATCAATTGTAGCACCAAGAACTCCTTGCAATACCTTGACTGCTTCTTCAATTAACTCAATGCTCTTCTAGTGAGTGGAAAAAATTTCCTTCCTTGCAGAAGCATGAAACACATCACTAATTTGAAGCTTCTGTAGGGGAGAGATTTTTCCCATGTCCACTTAACCTTGCATGAAAGGAAGTTGCGACAGTTGTGTAGATACAACATGCTCAAATTGCAACTGCATGTCTAATAGACCCTTGAGTGAATCACCGAAGGATTCACCAACGACCTTTGTGCTTTCCTCTTCCTTTTTCTCATTGGCCTTTTCCTTGTCACCAATGCACTCTTCATCATTACTTTGCTCCTTGTCTGCTCTTCCAAATTCTTTCTTAGTTTTCTTCTCTTCAACCGGTTTCATATCAACTTTTTCCTTTTTACCAATGCTTGATTCTTCCTTTGCATTCTTATCTTGTTTTTCAGACTCTTTATCTTTTGGTAGAGGAAAATTTGTAGTGTTATGTGCTTTTGAATTCTCCAAGTCATCTTTCTTGTTTTCCTTTCTTTGTTCACCATCTGTCTTGACATCAAGAGAGGGTTGGTTTTTCTCCGTTTTTAATTCCTTGTGCATTTCATCATCTTGTTCTACTCCAACAACATTTTTCTCTAGCAAAGGAGTATCATAAGTATCATTTTATTGCACATTTTCTCCTTTAGCTACATGCTCATGTTGTGCATCTTCTAGTTCATTCACTTCCGGGACAAAACATCATGTTGCAATTATTATTAGTTGTCCAGAGACATTCCTAACTCCTTTTCCAAATTGGCAACCTTTTCCACTTTTTCATTTCTTAATCTTTCAACATCCTCTCTATCCTTGCTCATTAGGGTGGTGACCCTCTGTTTGGTCTTGAATTGTTTGTTAGACAATTGAGCTAATTTAGCTCTATCCTCATCTATGAGAGGAGCACTGGACTTCTCTAAAGAAGATGTTCTCATTCTAGCATCTTCATCAATTGCTTCATGTCTTCTTGCATATAATGCACCTCTCAGATCTTCAGGAAATTACTTTTCTATATTCTTCATGTTGACATCAAATGTTACTATATACTTGACTATTGCCTCTTCTATTGTTAACTTATCAGTGTCATCTACAATGGTATATAATGCAACAGTTTGTTCCAACATCTCATGCTCAACTATGCCATTAAATAGTGCATCTAATTTCATAGGAATATGTTTCCTTACTGAAGGGGAATTGTCCTTCTTCTTTGTTTTTCCTTTGGGTGATCTTCTTTTAGACTTCTTCTCCCTCATATGAATCATGAACACTTGTTTCTCCTTCTCCACTTTCACCTCACTATCAGTTTCCACAATGTCAAATTTTTCTTTTTTTGCACTTGTCTCTACTTGAGAGACACTAGTTTTTCTCTTCCAGACCAACTGTGGTCCTTCTTCTTCCTCCTATTCATCTACATTTACACTTACATACTGCTATCTTTTTTCCTTTTCTTTCTTTCTCCTCTACTGAGAACTTTGCTACTTCATCGAAGCACTCTTCTCTTTCACAATCATACTATGTTGATTTTCAGAGCATTGGTTGACTCTTTCCTTTTCACACCAACAATAGGTTTAGTCCTAGAGGAATTAGGGGAAATCAAAGAGGGGATAGTTGTTCTACCCGATCTTCTTGTGCCAGGGGCACCTCCTGGAGGACCAAATGTGCTTTTGGATTTCTCCAAAACTTCCTTAGCTATTCCCATCACCTCTACAGCCTATGCAATCATCTTCTCTACAGTCTTCTTGATCTATTTTTCTCTTTGATCCATGCGTACGTCATAAGATTTTTCTTCATAATTTCCATATCTTCCTTCCTTTGGGTCTTTAGGCATGCTAAACATGTGATTTGCCAGGCCAATAATTACCTTTTCTACAACCTCATATCCCATTTCAGGGATCCATATTGTTCTAGGCTCAACAACATCCATTATGCAACAATCCTTACCATGAAGATAATCATTTTTGTATTTCTGTACCGTGCACTCTTCAGAATCCTTTCTTTTGCTTGCATATTCTCTTGGAAAGTTTTGAACAATCCCCATAATGCTTTCTTCTAAGTGTCTTCATCACCTAATCTCATCAGGTGGTCTTAGATTTGAATAGCCACTGGTATTTCCTTCAACCATATAATATTCCTAACTTCTAGGGACCTTATTTAGAAAGTAAAACAGTAAAAAATGATCAAAGTCCTAGAACGAAAGGGGTATAAGGAGTCCTTAGTCTTCTGCAAGTTTTCTAACAACTATAGGCTCAACAATTTGCATAGGTCATAATCCATTCCTTTCTTCACCATCTCATATGTTGTATTGATTATAGTAGCGAAAGCTGAATTCTCTCTGTTTATGAAGAATATCTTGTACCCTATCATCATTGATGCATATTTTACTACAGGGTCTTTGATGTCTTTGATAGTTAGGGATCTCGTCATATTTTGTATATTTTGAATTCATTACCATTTCATTTTTCATCGATTTGAGTGTTGGAACTGGTCCTTCAGAACATAACCCTATTACAACCCTAATCACCTCCTTATCAATCATATGCGATATATCCAACCACATAAACTTGTCATGAATCATGATCAATATATATCTAATCCATTTATCAACATAGCAAAAGATAGGGAAATTATTCCAAACGTCAAGCTTCTTCTCCACCAAACTCTTGAACTTGTGTTTCAATTCAAACTCATCTTTGGTAAGCTCATTAAACCATACATCTCCTAGCTTAGAGTGGTTATACTCTTCTAATTTTGCATAAATGTAAATCCTAATATCTTTTGTATGCAACACACCATACAAAATCTTTGAAAATGCATTAGCTGGATCCGTCGTCATTGACTTATCAGGGTGCCTCTTAAATTTAGGTCAAGGATGATCTACAACCTTGACAACTTGTGGAGTATACATCTTGCAATACTTAAAACACTTCCTAAACTTAAGGAAAAGTAGAAATCTGTAAATACCTTTTGAATCTCTACTAGCTAGGGTTTCACACGCGAATTTTGAATCACTTCACTTCACTCCTTCTCTGTTCTTCTCTCTTTGAATGCACAATTACAAATGACTTAAACATATGTTAGATCACTTATAAACCCTTTTTGAATGACCTAAATTGTATTGAATGCATTGATTTGAAGTTAGGTCAAAAGTTGATGAACCCTAATTATAATAGTCACATTCAAACTCTCTGCAAATCTTCACAACAAAAGATTTTCCACTGCTATTGTCACCAATAGGTCAAGCATGTCAACCTACACCTTATTCCAACATGTTGAAGGCATCAACACCTTATCTTTGGTAGGGGATTAATGATTGTCTGTGAAAACTCCCCCTAAGCTAAAGCTCTTCATTGTTTCCAAAGGAAACATCTGCACCAGAGGTTAGCACAGACTCATTCTTAACCTCCTTCTCCTCTTTCTTTTTCCATATCTTTTTCATCTCTTTCTTCATCTCTATTAGATCAACCTTCTTCACTAGATCATTCTTCTTTACCAAATCAACCTTCACATTCTTTCTTTTGCAGAATTTGGCTATATGTCCAAGTTTATTGTATCTGTGACATATGACAACATTTTGAACATGCTTACTTCCACTCATTCTGGATTTGCATTGATTAGCCTTATGCCCAAATCCATTTCATGTATAACAGTAGCCATTGGAAGATTGAAACATCATACCATTGTTATAACCATTCATTATCTGATTTCCACATTCACTAGCCTTATGACCAAATCTATTGCATGAATAACATTGACCAAGAAATGATTGAACATTTTGATTCATTTTGCTTCTACATTCTTTAGCTCTATGTCCAAATTTATTACAAGAATAGTAGTAACCATTAAAAGATGAGTACCTTTGTGCATTTGGTTGTCTAACAGGTGGTATTTTTAAGTCTTTCCTTTGATTCTAGCCTACTTGTCATTGATCTTCTTGTCCTCAATCTTCTTTTGTTCATTGTTCTTCTTTTCACTACTTGGTGTCTGATCTACTATTGAACTTTCTCCTTTTTCAAACCCCAATCCTCATTTGTCTTTAGAATTATTTTGATTTGCAATCATTTCATCAAGTATTGTAGAGATCTTCTTGAATTTGTATTCATAATTCTTTGCTTTCTCCAAATCTGATCTCAAAGTCACAACTTCTTCAAGTCTTGAACATTGTGCATATTTTCTTTTCAATTTGTCATTCAGGTATTCTTCAACTCTTTTTCCTTCTTCAACTTGTACTTTCAAGCTGGTGATTGTATCATTTGATTTCTTCAACTATTCATTAACCTCCTTATGTCTTTCTCTAAACTTCTTGATCTGCTCCCTCAATTTTCTGATGCATTTATCTACTTCCTTGACATTTTCTTTCAGATCTCTATTCTCACTTTCATTTCTTTCCAGGTCTTCAAGGGCTAATCTGAGTTCTCCATTCATATCAACCATGCAATCTTCTTCAATGAATCCTACCATAGGAATTTCTTCAAAAGTAGGATATCTCGTAGTAGCCATGTGTTCAAACTCCAAGGTCTTCCTCAAATACTTAAGCTTCTTCCAAGGAACCAAGCTCTAATACCAATTGTTGAACACCTAGAATACTAAGAGAGGGTGAATAAGTATTTTCTGAAACCACTTAAACATTTAAACATCTACTTGAAACATCATATTTAATTTGTAGGAAGGAAAGAAACCATGAAGGTAATCATCAAAGCACATAACACATGAACACTAGATTTTTACATGGAAAACCCAAAAAGGGAAAAACCACGAGTATTAGCTCACAATATATTATAACTAGTCATAACATATTCCAAAATGGCTCACTGCCTTTAGAATCATTGTCCAGAGGAAGTTCATTGTCTGGAGAATAAGAGAAATAGAAAAGAGGGGTGGCTCAGTGCCAAGATTTGAACTGCTAATAATGCATCTACAAAAAGTAGGAGATACAGTTCCACTAGTGCTCAAAATACTGAATCAACACAGTTCATATTGCACCACTTCCATATTTTTCTCTACTTTACATTCACATCACATTCACATGCTTTGCTTAGGAATTCACATCACACATTTTCTACAGTACACATCACACACCTACAACACTGAAATGAACTTATATATATATGCATTACATTCGCAAACACCTACATCATCAATTAGGTCAGCTTAATTAGATAAACATGTAATACCTCAACTTGTCGGCTCAAGATTCAAAAAAACATGCTTTGTGGCATAATTCAAAACTTGTAATGCATCTAAATAGGTCAGAGGGGACATATAATAACTCCCATAAGTCTGATCAACACTTTAACTCTGCACGACCCCAAACTCATTAGGTCGACACTGTTGGTGAAGTAACACTAAAATACACCAACTAATCATCTACAAACTAACACTCGAACCTCAAAAACACTCACCACTTGGATCATATATGCTACTGAAACTTGTACTTGCACTCCCACAAAACCACATAACCAAATATTATTTCACAGTGGAATGCGGAGCATTTCAAACATGCACTCTATACTAGAAACATTGTCACTGGCAGACCCGATACTTTGTCAATCATAACTTTTACATCAGAGGACATCAAGACATGAAACTTTGGATTTAAGATCCTCCAACATATACCAAAATTTCTTTAGAACCATAGACCAAGATTCTTCAATGCAGAGCAATGTAGACCTAAAAATAGATACTCTGTACACTGAAAATTGTATTATGTGACAGCCAAATATCAACACATTTGTTCTGCACTAGATCAAAACTCTTGCACTTGTAAAATGGATTACCATCACCATACTCACTCATGCTTGACCAGTCAACTGTACCTCAATGTAGACTTCAATGTTGACATCAAACCATAATGTTGACATTAATTACAACACTGTATATTACTCATGTTGCCAACAACTAAATCAATGACAAGCAAAATTCCAATAAATTACAATAGGTAATTTATAAAAATTCCTAATTTGTGGATAGGAAGAGTCATTTTTTATTGGATAAGAAAATAAAATTACAATTTGAAAACACCCATTTTTCCATCTTCAATATGTAATTTACTTTGGCATATTCTTCATTAGCAATACATGGATTCCTTTATCCTCATTTAATTAGCATCATAAGTTAAGTAGCCTCTTGTTCAAGCAATTCACCAACCAACAATTCCATGTAACATTCTTGTACCAAGCATAGTCATCCTTCAAGATTTGATTGTCCTTAAGGGTCTTCTTGATAGATAAACTCAATTAAATAATCAAATACATAACATCTCTTGATATTTATGCCTCCCCTATTTAATAAATCCCTTATCCTATATGTGCAAGAAGGCTTGGTCTTAAGTTTTCATCATCCTTGACATTTTCTTTTAGTGTTCTATTTTTATCCATTAAGAACAAAATATAGAAATCTATATTAATTGCCCATAATCCTTAGTGAAAAGTCTCTAGTATGGTATTATCATAGTAGCAAAACATCCCTTTTTATGAATGCTAGACCTACAACACATATAACAAGTATCAAATTCATTACAAAAAAGTAATATTAATGATAATCATGCACAATAAGACCAACCATTTCAAATTCAAGAATGAAATAAAGATTTTTTTAACTTTTTTCTCTAGTTTCACAAATAATGTCAAGCACAAAACCAAACTTATAATAAACTCATAGTGCAATTGTTGACGATAAAATATGTCTAAAACTGTCTAGATTATTTATGTCAAACAAATTAACCCTGTAATGATGCCATAAGAAGGAAATCAAAATAGTGTTGTAGGTAACACATGCATAACTTAAATATTCAAGTAATTTTACACATTCTTAGGCACAATAAGATAGGTCTTCTCATATAATCATATCCTATAGTCTTTATACAATGTATATTATTTACCACAATTATATATGAAGAGAAACACAAATAGAGTGATTAGCCCAATCAGGCTGCAACAAACACACTTGTATTGATTGCAAAAACAGATTACAAATGCATCTATTTATAGAGGTCTTAGAAATTGCAAGAAGGTTTGAGACAATCCATATTGTATGTTTTCTCTGACCGACATACTACATTTAATAGCTTCACCTATATCTTATTGGTTAAGTGAATGATCTTAGTAGACCTTACTAGAACATGCTTGGTAAAAATCACTCGAAGATTCATTAAGTATTGGTGGGAGAAATTAATACTCCAACACTCCCCCTTAATTTCGACCACGTGTGCTTCTATCATTTCAAATTTTGTCAGTCTGTAGACTTACTTAATCTAAAAAGATGGGTCCCGACCTACAACCTTGTTAGGCACCCATTTACAATCACTTTTTCGATGATGGCCATCAAACATTCAAATTCTGGTTTTTGAAAACTCCTGACTTGTGTTTGCAAATTCCTTGCTTGCTCACTGATCTTCTGATCTGCAATCCAATTTCTTCTTTTTTGGAAGTAAGCTACTACACTTTGCTACACAAGTTTTAGTTTCATCTGTTCTCGATCAAGTGCTATAATGGGACATATGTGGAAAACTTAGGAAGTACTATTCTACCCATTGAGTTTGATCTCAAGTTTATAGAAGTTCTCAATGTCATATCAATCTTCAAGCATTGTCATATCTGTTCTTGTGTGCTTTAATGTTTTAAATTCTTTCGTGAAGATAGAATTGTCACTATTTTCTTATAGATCAGTTTTTTTACTATAGATCAATTTAATAACAAATATTATCAAGAATCTAGAGATGAAATGATAATATATTCAATCAATACATGGATTATGTGGACTAGAAATATATATTTCTTAATCACAATCCTCATTATCAACACATTAAATTTTCAAACCTTTATTTAATCATGACATCAATCAACCATGACATTACAATAGACTACACGCATTCCAATAGATCTCATAGTAGTCATGATTCCTCTCCTTGACTTCCATCCAAGGGGTTGCTCTTGTCCTCTCACTACTTGTTCTCAATTAGGTTGGACCCCACCCACAATCAACATCCTCCCCCTTTCTTCAATATTTTATTGACCACCATGTCCATCCCATTCTTCCAAAAAAAATAAATGACTCTCTCAACTATATTCTTGTCACCCTCAACCTCTTCCTCCTTTGAGACTTTCACCTCTTTCACCTAATTGACCTTCAATCTTTTTTTGATCCTCTATCTAGGACACCACTCATGTTTCCCCCATACCACCATCATGTCTAGCACATCCATCTACTCACTCACCTAGAGCCAAGAGTCCTTTCCCTTTGGCCCTTAAGATAGTTTGGTAGTGCCTTACTCATGTACCCTTCCACACTTTCTTGGTTCCTTCTCACATCACCCTCTCTTGCATAACTCTTCCACTCCTTCCACCAGTCCTTCCTCTTCATATTATCCTTCTCCTTCATCACCTTATATGTTGACTCTTGCCCATCCTCCATCCTCCATCTAAGATGACTCTAACTCTAATTTTACTCAGAACATGCTAGTTGATAATATCTTATCTGCTACATCCCGATTGTATAGCTACTAGGCTATTAGAGTTGAATAAGGATTATGTGTTTGTAAAGACAATTTTATGAATAAATAAAGATGTGAATCACCTTGTTATCAATATGAGTTTATACATTAATGATCGTCTCATTCTTATGTTGTTCTTTTGATGTTAATCATGGTGAAAAACGTGCATAATGAGATTTATATGTGATGTTTTTATATCTTGTGAAATTTATATGTATTGCTAATTTTGTGAGCAATTGACTGCCGTGAGTTTATAATTGTGAATGCAGGAATGAGAACCAGTCCTCTAGGCAGAGGGGAAATATCACTTGGGAGAGGGGTATTGGTCGTTTAACCGGTAAAGTTAATCAGTTGAGCATGCACACACATTGTGAACGGTACATAGGGAAACAGGTCAGATAAGTTAGTCTAGAAAAGTCATCCATAGGCTTAGGAGTTTGATTTACTTCCTTATGCTTTATATGATGTGATTGATTAAATGTCAGTCTGACTATACTATGACTCCCTGTGAATGAACGAAGTAGAAGGTATGTGATAAAGGTCGAATGGGTACGTATACACATGTATACACTGTGTACACATATCTAAATGTATAGACATATCAATACATACGTACGTTAAGCAAATGGATATGCTCGTACATATGTATCAACATGTATATACGCATACATATGTATATACATGAAGTATATGTGGACATGTTTACACGTACACATTCCGCCTAATATCTTTGATATAAATAATGTTCAAGTATTATTATCTAGAAGATTTAAATATATATATATGTATAATTATATATATTAATAAAGTGATTATTAATATATATATCAATACATAAAGGATGTGTAAATAATAATATATTTATATATTTTATAAATTAAATGTGTTAATATTAAAATTAATATATTTTTATATATAAATACGTTTATATATAAAGAAATATTAATGTTTAATATAATACATTTATAAATAAAATATGCAAATATAAATAATGGAAAAGAATTTCAAATGTTTAAAAGAATGAACATTATTCTAAAAAGGATAAAATCGCAATTTTTATAGAGGAAATAAACATTTGAAAAGTTGCAAGCAAATATTCGAACTTCACAAAGGAAATACATTGCAAAAGGAAGCGAACTTCATAAAGTAAATATTTTAAAAGTTACACTTTGAAAATTGAAAGGAAAAAAAATATGGATATTCCCGTGAAATTGTGGAAGCTCCTGCACAGCAGAAAATGCAAGGAGAAGTATTCAAAACTCGAAACCAGGAAAATAGCAACGAATTTTTGTGTTGTATCGATTGGAGTCTTGACCTAAAATGCAACAATTAAAACCATGTTGAATTCATACGGCTGGCAGCAAAACATTTCCTGTAGGTGGCGTTTTTGTTTGCTGAGTTGAAAAATTCTTCAACTGCTGGCTCCATGAAGTCGAATCATCATTAAAAATCATGACTGAGGGTTTGATAAGATGACAAGTGACAATTTGACCAGGTAAACACGTCAATCTGTCATTTTACATGCCCAGAAATGGGGAAACTATTCTTATTTCGGCTTATAAATACTTCACAATTCTTCATTCGAATACACTGATTGTTTTCTCATCTTTGGCGTTTTTGGAGAGTTTTTATATTACAATTGAGAGCTTATGCTGTGAGTTAGAATTACTGTTCTATTTCAAAGTGTTTTCAGTAAAAGGATTAGAGTATTCTTCAGCTGTATTTCTTATACTGTGAGGAATCAATAGCAATCTTTCTGTGGAGAGTTTCTGGTTGAAGAAATTGTTTTATGTCATCATCAATAGAAGGCTGCTGACAGAGGAACATTGGAAAGAAGCTTAAAATATATACAGGCATGTTTCTTAATTGGAATTATAGCTTAAAGCTGTCTTTCTTTTACTGTTTTTAGAATTGCTGGTTGCATTTGATGTGAAATAAATAAATTATCCTTAGCAATCAAGTGTTGTTAGATAAGCTGTTATTGCATAATGATTTCAGAGACTTCATTTTAAGCAAGGGGTAAAAGTTAGGGAATGACAATGTAGCTAAAGGAGAAAGCTTGATGAAATTCTATATATTTAATTAAGGGATTAAGGAAGATTTAATAGGAATTGGGGTTTTGAAAAGAAGGGATTCAATTTGGTTAAAGGGTTTTAAATCAACTTAATGTTATATGCATTAAAAGGTTGTCTATTTTGTGTGATGATTGAATTATAGTGTTAAAAGTTTATGCATTTGTTTGGAGTTACAAAATTGTATGATCTCTGTATATGGAGAGTACGTAGAATAAGTATTAATTTCTAGGAACGAGATGATGTCAATACAAAGTGTAATCCTAGCTTGTGTTATTAGGTTAACATTAGGAAGCTTCACTCCTAGGATAAAGATTTCCGAAAACAGGAGATAGGATAGTAAACACTTGTTTAAAGACTCATTTCCAATAAACTGTTTGAGGTAGGAAGTCTGGGGTAAACTAAACCCATTGAAGGACATGGCCTACGCATAGAGTAAGGTAGCCCAAAGGCAAATCGGCCCTGAGTAGTGTAAGTGATGGATGACTTACTCAGTCGTTTACTAAACCAAAATACTATGGCCATAGTAATGTAATGTACCTACATCCTCTTAGTTTAGGAAGATGATTACATTGTCAATTCACAGTGATCCAAAACGTACATACTAGGTTGGGATTGTAAGATACAAGAATCTAGTAATGTAGGACACGACACTATGCTCAGTTGGTTAACGGAATTGGTCACTCAACCAATCTCTTCGACGAAGGGAGGGCCATTCATTGAAAAATGAATGTGCGGGGGACCGTATTATTAGTCAGTGGTTGGCGGAAAAGCACCCGAGTGATGTTTCTCCTCCACAATCTGACAACCGAAGAACCAAGATTTGAAAGGGAAGAACCTGGACCGTCTTACTTCTATTTGTGCAAAAGTTGTTAAAGCTGTGTATGTACTTCTTATACTTTCATACTCTGTTATTCATTTGAAAAGTTAAAGTTATTTAAATTGGGAAAAGCTTTGAAATCATATTTATATGTTGTACTTTATTTCGAAAAGAAAAGAAAAATTTTGTTACTATGTTATTTACTCGTTTACTTTGGTTAAAAGTTGTAAAAGTTAGAAATTTTTATTTTACGTAGATGTCGGGTGTTACATTATCCCTTGAAGCTTTTACAATTGAATTTCCTTTGTTACCTTCACCACCTTCTTCCTCTCTTTATCCTCTTACACTCCCTTCTCTACCCCTCCACATCTTAATTACATTCCACCTCCACCCCATAGCATAATTGACTCTATCTTTGACATACCTTCTATCCACTTTCACAATATACCAATTGATGTAGATGACTTTGTTGACACCTCCTTTTCAAATTATAATTTCATAGTTGATTATCCTCCATCTAGAGGAGCTTAAATCCTTGTATTTGCATGTTCCCCTTCATTGACGTATCTATATCTCTTTTTATTCTAGGTTTATTGTCTCCTATACATGCGTAAGTTATCATGCCACCACTCTTGGGAGGTAACTTGTCTATCCGAATTCAATTAAGGAATTTGAGTAACAATACTTGGTGAGAAACCAATAGCATTGTGAAAACACATATTTGACAATGTTGGAAAACTCACTAGAGAGATGTATGCCTCCAAAAATTGTCTTTATTCGCTTCAACAACAATATTTATACATTGTCAAGGAACATCAAAGGTCACCACATCCTTGGAAGTCAAAATGGGTAGTTGGATGGGGACCACTTAACTAACTAAATTGAAATTTTATATATATATATATATATATATATATATATATATATATATTGGTACCCTAACTTAGGGGCCATAACTTATAGTCCATTGGGCGAGATTCAATTTTTTTGGAGCTGTTGGAAAGATCTTGAAGAAAATCGGTTTGAATTTCTTGAAATGCAACCTAATGACAACCATTCCAAGAAACCAATGAAGTCCCCAAATCAAATTTTACCTTGATGATTTCCAAAATTATAAATTACTAAACATAAATAATACTGAAAAATTAAATTTTCAAACATTTTCCATGATTGACTATACATATGCCACCCAAATACTCTATATTGATTATGATCAAATATATGTTTATTATCTCCCATTTATATGTAGGCGATTTAATTTGGTGTTGTTTTGTATTGTTCTCCCATTTTTTTCACATTTCTTCTATATGTTATTTTCCTCTTTGTGTTGTGATTCTTTCTTTGTTCCTTCTCGTGTTGCCAAACTTGGAGCTAATGCAAAGTATTAGGGACTTATCATTGTTCCTTCTCGTGATTCTTTCTTTGTCATCTTAGGATTTTTATATCCTCCTTATCTCTTACGATGCGGCATTAGATGGTGGCATGTGACCAGTGAAAGATTGATGGGATGGTGCATGGTTTGGCTGCTGCATCTATTCTTGCAATTCAAAAGCTCATCCATTACGTATGACTGTGTATCCTGACTGCCGGATAGAGGTTCCCATTCCATTAGTGGCACGTAGAAGGATCCAAATTTATAGCACGTGGCGAGGGGACCAAGTTTTCCCCCCACGCTGCTCTAGAAATGAACTACAAAGTGGGAGTGGTCGAAGACACATGATATGGTCGCATCATGAGGGCAAAGAAAATAAATGGGCTGCTGTGTCCACTCTGCGCACCAGCCTATAAGGCTTAGCCCTGCGTCAATACCATTAGCTCGGGTGGTACCTATGATAGAGGGGGCATTATTGAGTGATTTGAAACATTGATACAAAGTTGTCAGATGTTGAAAGGTGAAGTGAGGGATCTTTAAAATAGCAAAAAAAAAAATCATCATTAAAATTCGCATGTCAAAACAAATTTAAATTTTCTAATGCATGGTTTGAAATATGATGTTAAGGGAAATGAATTAAAATTTATAAGTGGATTCCAAACTAAATTAAGTCATCAAAGAGAGATCTATATCATGTCGATACTACTTTTAAATTTGCATATCTTATGACATCATTATGTATCTAATATTAAAGTGTGATCAACATTACTTGAACTCTTAAAGGTATTTTATATATGCAAACAAATATGACAAATACACAAAGATTTGATAAGAACAAATATTTATGGAGAGACATCCAAGTGCTAGGAAGAATTTGATACAAAATGTGATTAGCAATAAAAAATTAAGTGCAAATCAAATACAAGGGTGTGTTTTGGAGGTCACAATAATTCTCTTACAATAGTGTGTTTATGTTTGTTGGTAAACAAACTTGTCATTGTGATGTTTTGCTGAAAATAGCTTGACTTGGCCAATAGGTAGTGAAAGTAAATACAATTGTTGAAGAAATTGCTATTTAATTAGTGATCTTCCTTTACACTTGAGAGGGACACCTCCCTTATAAGATAAAAACATGATTTTTTGGGGGTATGCTTTTAATCAAAAAGTAGGAAAGACATGCAAGCTAAAACAAAAACAAGAAAAGGAAAACCTAGAGAAGACTACAAGAGGAACAAACCCAAATATTAGTTGATTCGAAAGAAAACTACAATAAAGATTAGATGCAAAAATGTCATCTAATGTAAGAAATAAGACATTCACCTGGATCTTACCAGATTTGTAATTTTAAAAACACCTAATATTACACCTATTATTGTACTAAGACTAATTTCTTCCATCACATGACAAGAAATATTTTATAAGAAAAAAAAATGATATAAAGAAATAATACGCAGGCTGACAGTCCAATAATATTCTTCTTTATTGAAAATAGAAAAGGAAGGTTCAAATTCTCTATTCTCCTATACAAATGTGGTGAATGAAAAAGCCCCTAGAAAAGAATCCCCCTCCATTATAAAATACTCTCATATATATATATATATATATATATATATATATATAACCCTTCATTCATAACTCCTTCATAACTGATTCTTGAAAATCTAAATTTCTTGAACCTCACTTGTAACTACTATATAACTATTTCCTAATTTTTTTTACTATAGGGCTAACTAGTATTCCTTCACTTTTGATATTTTAGAAGGTTAGTGAACTACAAAACCCTCAACAAAGACCATGTTGGAAATTTGAGATTTTCACAAACTACGGATCTATCAATGAGTTGTGTGCATCGGTGTTTAAGGGATTTAACAAACTTTCTAACTCATTAACATGTTATATAATCTTTTCCAATAGCTCTCAAACTGGCATCAACATTTCAAGAGGCTCGTTAACTTTTGAAAATCCTTGATCAAGACTATGTCAACATTTTTGGATGTTAACAAACTTTGAAAATCCCTAACTAAGACTATGCTGGAATTTTACTGAGTTAGAAAACCATGAAAATTATCGATAAAAACTATGTCAATGATATGGGAGGTTCACAAACTATAAAAACCACTACTTTTAAAGATGTTGGGATTTTCAAATGTTTCAAAAATATGAGAAATGCCAACATTTTTAAACCTCACATTGGTGTTAGGATTTTAGAAGTTATTGATCACCACTTGGGATGTTTGTAGAACCTCTAAACATTTGACCAACTTTCAAAAATCTTCTTCAAAAAATGTGTTTTGTGTTTATCTTTGTAACCTTTTGAATTCTAGTGCAGCCCAGGGTTTACCAAGTTTTTGACAATTGCAACTCAAACCTCTATTCTAGAAACCAAAAAACATTCAACTATGAATACACAATTGATCTTGTGTGCATAGAAATTAGAATAGATAAAGCATTAAAAATAGAATTTAAAACACTCTCTTCTAACTCACATCTAATTGAGAACTAAATATGATATGCTCAAGATTGCAATGATATGTGGATGCTCTAATTGATGAGAATCACTATAACATTTGATAGGCTAATTAAATTGATAACATACATTTGTATTGAGGATTAGTTGATAAATGATGAATGAGTACGAATTTACAAATTTTTAGGAGAATGAATGGATGATGGACCATGAGTTAACTTTAGTGATTAAGAATTTAATGAAAAGAAATAGACTAGTTAAATAAATTTGATGAGGATTTAACTTGGTTGATTGATTAGTAGATTGAATTGATTGAAGAGTTAATTGAATTGATTAAGGAGTTAACTCATATGGTGATAGTTATAAATTTTATTAATTTATTTAATGAATAATGAGGTGGAATATTATTTAAATATTTATAAATAATGTGAGATGGATTTTATTTATTTATTTATTTAATGGATGACAATCAACTCATATTAATTAAATAATAAGGAATTACTTATTTAAATAATAATTTAACAGATTAACAGATGATATAAGATGACAATGGATAATGAAGAATAATGATAAAGAAAAATTACTTTAATATCTACATTTTTAGCCTCTTTGAGACAATGTTCAAATTAACATTGTTTCAAAGAATATGGTGAATGGAAGAATGAATAAAAACGAAAAGGATGAGTGAGGGTCAAGGGCCTAAAATATGGTGGTCTGATTTATTACACATGAAACCTACAAGAAAGGTTTCACCATGGTACGTACAATCCAAGATGCCATTAAATGATGATTTTTAACTTTACTATTTTTTAAACAAAATATTTAAAAATATATATATTAGGCATGACGTACTTGCAATGCACAATATTCATAGGTTTTTTGAGCTCTTGATCCTTGGGGGTGGCTAGATGATATACTCTTGAACCATACTTAGTGACGATGACATATGGGCCCAACTAATTAGGCTCACATTTACCCTTGTTGTCTCTATCTTGAAGGTTTATTTGGTCTTCCTTTAACACAAGATCATTGATCTCAAACTCATGAGCTCTAAGCATTCTTGTTGTAACTATGATAAAGATGGTTTTGGTATGATTGAAGGTGATTGAGGGTGTTGACACATTATTCATATAGAATTTTTAACTCATGAAAATGTGCAAATTGATACTCATCATCATCAATGAGTTGTCATAAGAAAACATAAAATACTGAAAGTTTGATATCAATTGGTAAGATGGTCGCAGAGCCAAAGATGACAGAATATGGATTCACACCAATTGGTGTATGGATGCTAGTTAGATATGTTGAGAGGGGCGAGATCATGCTATAAATTCCAATCAAAACCAATTTTAGTAACTCTCTTTTTGAGGATTTTAAATAGTGTTATTATATTCCTCTTCTTGACCATTACTTTATGGAAAATATGGGGTGGACCAATGGTGTTAGATGTAGAAGCACTTGTAAAGAGTGCAAAATTCATTATTTTTGAATGATTTTCTATTATCAATGATGATGGTAGAAGGGATCTTGCACTAGTAGATAATTTGGTGAAAGATGGATTTAGAAATTTGTTATCGAGTGGTATAGGGAAGGGGAATATATTCAACTCATTTAGTGAAGTATTTGATAGTTGTTATTGTGAACGTATGGGCATTGGAGGAAGATGGATAGATCTTACCCATGAGATCAAGGCCCCATTGTGAAAAGGGCAAGGTGGGGTGATACCTTTTAATACCTAAATTAATGCATGAATCAAATCTCTATATTTTTAGAAGGATAAATATTTATTTACATATGTGCATGCATCTTGTTCCATGGTAGGATAATATTAGTATAGAGAATGCCACTAGTGTGTGCACCATAGATACTACTTTGAACCTATTTTAATGTGAGAGAAGCCACATCTAAGTTAAGGCACCTAAGTAACATACCATTGAAGCTCCTTCAACATAATGTCCACCAAGGAATGTGAAATGGGATGAACAATGGATAAAAGTTTTTCATTATGAATGAAATAGGTTAGGTGGTAGGATTTTATTATGTAGGTAAGTGTATATTTCATGGTACTAAGGATTATTGAGACCAACAAGTTTAGAAGTGAGATCATATGTGGAGCCCAATTTTTTTTTGAGAAATAATTCACAACACTAACTATTTTGTGACATATCCAAAAGGGATCCAATTTTAGCCACAACATCTAATCCTTTGTTATTTATTATAGGTACTTGTTCAAATTTAATGAAAGTGAAGTAATCCTTAAATCTAACTACCATTCATTTATAGGGAATTGAAATATCATCCTTGGTTTTATATTCATTATTGACATGGTTTATTATGAGCTATGAATCTCCATAAACTAGGAGATGTTGGATGTTATATTAGATGGATATTGTGAGACCTTGATTCAATCCTCATATTCTACTATTTTATTCATACATGGGAAACCTAGTCTAAAATTGTTGGGGGACGAAATCACCATGAGGAGTGACAAATAGAATTCCTACACTGATCCTTTTATTGTATAAGAACCATCAAAATATAATTTATAGGATATCAAATAATATAGAGTAAAGATAAACTCATTAGGAAATTCCACAATTATAGGATGATTTTTTATTATATTGTTGCTTCTACCAGTCGATTAGCTAGAATTATACTTCTATTGTTTTTTTTTCCATATACTCTATGTTAAATTACCTCAGCAAGATGACCCATTTTTCCATACGACCTATGAGAAATGTTTTAAATAAGAAATATTTTAGCAATTAAATCTTTGAGATGATCTTGATTTTATGACTTAGCACATTAGTGTCATACCTTTTAAGAGCTGAAAATAATATTTAAACATGTGTATTCCATTGGTGTTTAGTTAATCTTGAAAGGAATTCAGGTGAGTGAAAGAAGCTTCCTACACTAATCTATGTAGGGGAGAGTTAAAAAAAATCCTTTTAACACCTTAAACGGTTACAACTACAAAAATATGCACATTCATAAAATGTAAAATATATAAGTAATGCAAACCATAACACAATAATTACATGTTAAAAACCTTTTAGGAAAAAACCCACACTCCAAACACATAACTTAACTTGAATTATTAGTAACAACAATGGTTACAATACAACTCAAAGCAATGCTCTTCAAGAGTCTTCACACTAAAACATAATTTTGGAGCGATTTCGACAACATAATGACATGTCAACAATCACATTGAAAATAAACTAAGGCATCAAGTATTTATAGCCTTTTAACATGAAGAGCATGCGGAAAAACTTTCCAAAACCAAAATCCATGCCCAAGTGTGAACATGAGTGTTGTGAGTAGGGACCCTCTGATTTCTGATTTAGGATGTCTCTTTGACCTTTGGCTTTTTATTGGATTTGTCCTTTCAAGGTCTCGGGATGTTGGTCTTACTTATCTTGGTCTTACCTTGAAGATTGAATCAATGGAACTTATGTTTTACTGAAGTCCGGGTTTCTGGTTGAATCCGGGATTTTCCGGCTCACGCAGATTTTCCCGGATTCCTTTGGAGTCCCGGGGGGTGCGCCATCTGTGAAATTCATGCCCACCGGGATAATCCGATTGACTCAGATTTTCTCGAAATTCTGTTTCAACCTCGGGTTTCTGGATTTTCTCGATACGTCTTGTCAGCCATTAATGCTTAGAGTACCTCCTCTCTGGCATGAATGTGAGTGAATTTAAGGTCTTTTGGCACTCTTCCTGATTTCATTGTTCATTTTCTATTTGCTCTTGTGCTTGAGTTTGTTCATTTTTGAGCTTTGGTTGTTGGATTTGGTCTGCTCGCGTGTGGATTCCTTGGGCGTTCGTGTTGATTTATTGCCGCTAGGGCACCCTGGTTCGCAGTGATTTCCTTGGGCTTGGGGTTCGATCAGATTTGATTTATGGTAAGTTGACATTGACCTCTCCCTTCATTTTGCGCTTCGTGGTTGAATCTTTAAAGTTCGTTGATGATTATATGGGTCGACCCTTGCTCGTTTTTTCGTGATTACATATTTATCGAGTTGGGGTTTGGTTCACCTTTCCACGGGTTTTCAATGCCTGCATTGCGCATCCTTTCATTTTGTCGATCGAATTTCGGGTGTACGGGTGTGCCTGGGCATTCTTTTGAGGTCGTGCCTTGTTTGTGCGTAATTTGGTTTGATTTGTGAAGGTAGGGTTTCAATATGTCCGCTCGGGGTTGTTAAGTTTGGTGGAGTCATTGTGATCCTTGTGCCTTGTGTCTAGCTCAACCTTGCTCGTAACATTTGAGACCCTGGTGTGCCCTAGTTTAATCATTTTGAGGGATAATGTCTAAAAATTTTGAGCTTGCCCTAGCTTTCATGGCGAAAGTCTGGCTGTCAAATTTAGGGCATTATTATTTCATCATGGGGATCAATCATTTGAGAATCTTGGGAGTTTAAATTCAACCATGGTTGAAGTTTGGCTTATTGGGATTGATTTCGTGTTCATTAGATTCAGATAGGAGGCTTTGTATGATCACTCCATGAATTGTCTGCGTGTAGAACGGTCGTCAGGTTTCTGAGGTGTCTGCGGAATTTCCGCGCATCCAGATTTTCCCCAGTTTTTCCATTTCCCCGAAGTATGGAGAATTCCCGAAATTTTTGATTGCCCGCGGAAATCTGTCCCATCTGGATTTTTCCAGTTTTCTGTCTAGTTTCACTTGATTTCGGTTTTCGGGATTGAATTAAGGAATTAAATGTTGGAGGATGATTTCTTGTTGCTTAATGGATGAATCTTATGATATTCATGCATCTCTTTTGTCCGTATAGATGATTTATTTGATGAAATGATGTCTTGGCTATGGGAGTCCGTCTGGGTCGGATTTCTCAAAAATTCCGCTCTGACTGGATTTTCCCGGATTGCCCCATTTTCCCGAGTTACCCCATTTTCCTGGATTTTCCAGTTGATGTTCAATGATTTATTTTAAATGATTTCATTAGGTTTTGAGACTAACCTTTTGATTGAAATATGGAGGATAATTGGATTTTCATGAGGCTCTTCTATGAATGCAGGCTGAATCGAGTAAGGCAGCAGCAGGAAAGTCCAAAGGAGATTCAGAAGGATCTTCAATTATAGATACAGAAAGGATAAAGCTGGATATGAAGAACCAGTTGCCGGATAGTAAGTTGGTTTTAGTTTGGTCAGATCTCTCTGATACAAATGTTGGAGCTTGGAGATATGAGGAGTTCAAAGGAAGGATGGCTCAGAAGGATCTATCGGTTTTGACAAAGGGGATGGTCAAATCCGGACTGGCTCATGTGGCAGGATTTTCTCCTGCGGTTCAATGCTATGAATTAATATTGGAATGTGCCCGACACTATGACCTTGGTACACAGAGGATCATTAGTCCTGATGGTAGAGTATTGGCAAATCTTAATCCGGTCTCCATTGCCCAAGCATTTCACATGCCAGACTTACCATGTGTGTGTGCCTTAGACATGGACTTGGCTAGGACTTACTATGATGATGAACCTATCAAAGCTCAACAAATGATTAACTCCATGCTAGAGAAGCCAAAATCTCATTTCTCTAAGCTGCCTAAATAGCTACACAGGGTCAAGTTTTGACAAGATATATATGATGCAATCACACTGTTGAGCAAGGTGGCAGGCTTGAAAAGTGCCGGGACATTGGAGAATTTGATGGTACATGTTATTAACAAGATTGAGCATGGTTTCAATTACCACTGGGCAGGAATTATCAGTACAGTGATTGACAGGCAGATGAGAAATGTGCTGGAGTCAAAGAAATTCACCATGACATCTTATGTGGTATATATACTTGCTAGATTTTATCCATACAGGGGATTGAGTGCAAATGGAACATTAGGGCAAGATGTCATCTATGAGGTGTACCTTGAGTTGCACCTAGGGAGTTAGAATTACTGAAGAGTGAATGATGCATTCACTATGCATATTACTAGGTTGCTTCAGAATGCAGAGCATGTGAGAATTTCTAATGGAGCCAAGGAACTAATTAAAAGATATGGAGCCTGGTTTATACAATTCCCCACCTTCTCTTATATCAGGATTGATGGATGCCCAACTGCTCCATACAAATTTCCAAGATATCCCACTGACCACATCGTACTCTTGGAGGTTACCCGACAGATATGTGATTTTGATGCTGTTGTTAAAAATGAGAAACATAAGATAGGGTTTGGTGGAGATTTTCCCTTGAGAATTGGTACAGGTGAAGTCTGCCCTTCAATCAATTTGGCTCATGCATCAAGGGAAGAGTTGAGTACTTTTGGCTTCTCTTTCCATTCTAAGAGGGCAAGTTTTGACATCACCGGTGAAGCACAGAAGAAGGCTACTAAAGATTATCACCACAAGGATGATCTAGAAGACTACTGGGCAAACAAAAAGGATGAATTTGAGGTGAGAAAGAAAAGGTATTCTAGGCTTCCAGTTGATGTAATCAGGATGTACAATGTCAAGTTGATTCCTGATCAGTTGGAGGATGACGAGAATCTAGTCCAGGATCATGCATACGAACCAGTCAAGGACAGACCCATTGGAGAGATAAACTAGTCAGAAAGTGAGATAACTAAGTTGGAGGAGCTGATGGCTCCTATTGTGAAATCTACCAAGTCATGGCTAAAACATAAAGTATGGGAATTGGAGAGTGAGAAGGTACCTTGCACTTTCAATTTGATGGGAAATCTGAATGCTCTTTCTACCTTAGAGGAATCAGGTGAGGATGATTCTAAAGGTAAAACCAAGGTAAACTCACCTTTTAAGATTAAAATCAGAGGCCCTAAGGAGGGTGAACCTAAAAGAAAAGAAAACCCAAGGGAAAGAAGAGGAGTCATACTTTGAAAATAGGTAAGTCTACAGAAGAAGAAGAACTTGAGAAGGCAGAAAAGGAAGACACTCCTCCAGAGCCAAAAAGGACAAGGATAACCAGGGCCTCTAAGAAGAAGGATCAGGAAACTTCTAAGGAGAAGGCAGACCCTCCTGTGGTTGATGTGGAGAGCTCAGGAGAAAAACCCCGGGTTTATTCAAGAAGGTCAAGAACTCCATCTCCCAAGGAGACTATGCAAAAGGCGGATCCCCTTCCAATGGCATCCACTGTGGAACAACAGAAAGATACCTCTCCTTCATTGGGCATACCCGAGCAGATGATTCATGAAGAGCACGAGACCAGTGAGGAGGTGGAACCATTTAAGGATGGGGAACTTCATAGTGCAGCTGCTGAGTTTGAGGTAGGAGATGTGGAAATGCATCATTCTCCGTTGGTACAATATGAGAATTCTCCTGCAAGTAGTAAAAATAGTAGATCTCCTGAGAAGGAGGATGTTCCTGTTAAGACTCCATCACCCCTGCATGAAGAGGTTAAGGAAGGTGAAACCCAGGTGGATCCTGCTGTTCCAGATTGGTTAGACAAGGAAATCAAAAGGAAACAGGTCATTGTTGAGGACACTCCCCTCAACTGGGATGAAATGTTGGCCAAGATTGGAAAGGGTAAAAGAAAGAAGATAGCCAAGGTGGTTTCCAGGATCGAAAGGGATGAAGCTAGTAATAGAGTTATTCACATTGCCACCCCTGCTGCAGGAAAAGTAGAGATGAGATCATTGGGGAGGATTATGATGTACGACCATCAATCTTGGGCCCACTTCTATGGAGCAAGATATTGAAGAGTATGAGGGGTCCAGTGCAGTGATCATTGGGAGATTGAGGAAGGAGACACAGTCTAAACATGAACTAAAGAAAGAGAATGAAAGGCTTAGGAAGTGTCTGGAAGATTTGATGAGGCCCTTACAATATTTTCACCCATCCTCTTCTGCTGCTGCTGGTTTCTTGTCGAAGGAGACCATCTCTGAGTTAGAAAAGATGAAAGCTTCCACTCAGGCTACAATGAATTGGTTGTAGGAAGTACAGGCTAAGGGAGATGATGCAATAAAAGAGATCCTTTCAACTGGAAAGGATGCAATGAGGGCTAAGGATTGGCTAGATCATGTTTTATCTCAGGATAAGGAGGACACTAATCTCTTACTGCAGAAAACCAAGACAATCATGGAGTATAGTAAAGATCAGCTGGTGGTTGATGGAATTCTCTCTTCATCCAAGGTTAATGAGCCTTGGGAGTGGTTTGAAGCCCTGCAAATCTGGCAGAAGATCATCAGGAAGATCTACAAACAAAGGAAGCAAATTGATGGTAATTTAACTAATGCTTATGATGGATGCATAACCTTTTTTGAGATAATGACTGGCAGGAGGAAGATCGCCCCTAAGTACTTGAGTTTCGAACAATTGAAGAAATGGTGGCATGATGTCTATGCCCCTGATATTGAGGATTCTGTGACAGGGCACCAATTAGATGATGCGGCTACTTATCTGGCTATGATGGATAAGTACCTTGCGTACAAGGGTGATTGGGATAAAACGGTTAAGCAGTCAAGGGAAGAGATTGACTCAATTGAATGTCGGCTCAAAATCCTACCCTTGCCATCTGTTGCTGAGTTGGATAGGGTACTTTTGAAAGTTCATGAATTGCTGGATCAGAACAAGGATAAGGGAGGCGGTAGTTAATACCATGCCACTTCGTGATTTGTGCTTCCCTATTATTATAGGGCATGTATTGATCTGAGTTGCATTGAGGAATGTGTTGTGGCCGACCTTGATGATGTACCGGCATTTAATGTGTGCCTTAATTTGAATTTCCTGAGGCCGACTTGTTTTGGCTATTTTATTTTGTAAATGTCTGGCTGGGCCGACATGTTTTGGGTCTTCTTTAAATTGGCGTTCCTGCCTCATTTGTAAGGTCAGATAGATAATAGAAATTAGACAAGCTAGATTGAAGAGAAGAGCTAGAGCATTTTGTAGTAGAAGTAGTAGTTAGTTCTCTTGAGCAAGTGCTGTAACACAGAACAGTGGAATTGTTGCTACATCTTGGTGACCTAATACAATTGAAAGCATTGTGGTTTCTCTGGTGAATTCTTTTGTGTTAGTTTATCTTGCATGGTTCTTGTTGTTCCATCTTTTGAAATTGCTTGAAGAAATTGGATTAATGTTAAATTCAGAATTAGATTAGTTTGGTGAATAATGTTCATGATTTCATGCTTGGAATGTTTGTAGCAATCTCTGGTCTATACTCCCAGTAACTATCTGATTGTAGTAGGCTGGTGAAGTCAACCTGGACCATACATTTATTTATGCTTAGTTCGATTGTGGATGAATGTCTATGATTTGAAAATCTGTAAGCCTTAGAAGATTGCACCTTTCTTGTGATATTGCATTGTGGGTTAAGCAGGAATTGGTTATTTGAGATTGGTCCGTTTCAGGTGTTTGTCATTTACATTGTTCATCTTAGAAATAGTTTAGATTTCGTTATATCTCTTGCACCCTCATCTTTTGTTGTTTCTTTATTATCTAGTTAGATTTAGGATTTAAGATCATCATATTGCAAAATTTGATAAATTGGAAAGATACAGTTTGCTTGTAGTAAGGTCCGATTGTGATTACCAACATTTTCACATATTATCTGAGTTGTTTATGCATTGTCATGACCTGACACCCGAGAGACCTTGGGGTGATTTTCAGCAATTTATTGTTGAAGATTATCTTTCAAGAGAGATATATCATTTTTGCGAGTTGTTGCTGTGCAAAAAACACCATCAACAATGAGTTCATTACAACATGTCATAATTAGAACTCATAACTTAAAGCATTTTCTATTTCAAAAACTTGTCTCCTCAAAATTAGCCACCACTAAACATGCAATGAACCTTCCTGCATGCAAATTCCTTGCATGTGTAGGTGCCTTCATCATATGGGTCCCACCTAGTGTTACCCTCTAATTTTGAACATTGCAATTTTTCTTCCTTAAATTAAACGGCCCCCATCCCATGCCTTCGATAATGATTCGAAGTTGCGGCTCTCACAAGACTCATAACCTTTGTTGTCAATCCCTCTATTTTTCTAACCAATGTCGTGGAGTTTGAAAGTCTTATAACCACCCGACTGCCCGATCCACCTCTCTTTTCAACCTCACCCAAGGATGTTTTAAGTGATCGGTATGTCGGAAGTTCTCAAAACCTCAAAAGTCCTGACATGTGGTTCATTGGTTCTATCTTTTCACGACCCCGCGACTTTGCAACAGGTTTCTCAATTTTTGAAATGCTGTCGGCCTATTTAATTATTTGTACGACATATCATGAGAATGTCTTTTCGGGTGTTTTGAAATACAAACTCGATCTTAAGGCTCTTTTCTCAAGGCATAAAATCTATGATGCATTAATTATCCTCTTAAATAATAAGTGTAATGAAGGTGGTGGCACACTAGCATCAAGTTAAAAGTCATCATTTATCTACTGGCGTAATTAAATAAGTCATTTACAGAGAAAGGTGGCAATACTTCTAAGCTCGGTTTTTCCATCAACTCAAGCATTTCAAAAATGGGGCTTCCTACAACTGGTGAAACTTGGGACGAAGAGCCTATGCCCATCATGCAACCCGACTTAGATTGGTCCGAAGAAGAACAAGTTGATATTATCTCTCAATTGCATATAGTTGCGTGGAAGGAGAAGACCAACTATGCCCAATATCACAGGGTAATCTTCGTTCTAGAGGACGAAGAAGAATGCACCAAGTTGCACAACCTCTTGATGGAAATGCTCCTCCACTAGAAGAAATTTTATTTTATCCCGTTTTACATGGAATCTATTGTAGTTGATGATGGTAATCGTGAATTTTGCGTAAAGAAACTATTTCCGTTTCAAAACCCTTTCTTGATACCGGTCGCTCTCAAAGATCATTATTTTCGGAAACAAACAATTATCTTTTTGTATATATATATATTGGCTTTAAAGAAACAAAAAAAGGAGGAAGGGGGAGATAGAAGAATTAGAAAAAGGGGGGGAAAAGAAAGGAGTCTGCTCTCTACACAATTTTTGTACTGGGATACTGAGTCTGTGAACTCATTTTTGATACTGAAGGGAATAAAGAAGATGTTTTAATCTTTGAATTCATTAATGTTTTCTTTTGATTGCAAATGAAATTTGAATCTTTGTAATTTTTCTTCAGTGTCTATTCTGTTATATGAAAATTGTGCATGTGATTATTTCTGAAACTTTGAATTCAAAATAATTCATCTATTGAAAGTGGTCTCATGTTCTTTCCTTTCCTAGATATCATTCGTAAGTGTGGGATGAATGAACTTTATGTTATTTTTTCACAGTTACTGCATAAATCAAGTTTTTGCATCTACTTTCATGCTTATGGGTAGGTGTTAGTTTTCCTTTTCTGCTTTCTGGTGAAAAGCATACCCTATATTTCCATTCACTACATATCATAAGAGGGAGTTGTACCTCTAAAATTTAGAGGAAATTTTTCCATTCAAGGGAAACTTCTCCAGCTGTTAGTTCTATTTTTTCTTCATTTTGGGCATCTTGAGTCATTTTCTACATTTATTTTCGAAGGAAAAATCTAAGAACTAATAGATTTTCGGCGACTCCGCTTGGGACTGAAAGGACCAATATTTTCTTGTTTCAGATACAAAATGGTTCCTTCCTAGAAATGAAGGATGCCGACTCTGTTTAATCAAGATATCTCAAAAAAATGGTTCGATGCCAGGCCAAGCTATGGAACCAATTTGGAAAAAGATCTGCACCAACAATTAAGGAAATAATTGTTGAAGATGACCAAATACTTCAATATTTTTGGAATTCTTTCAAAGTAAGCATCTGTGAAGCTGAAAATAATAAGTTGAATCCCTTTGAAGATCACAAATCCACTTTACTGCTAAAGAGAGTGCATCATAGATATTATCAAATTAAGGATCATAAACAAGAGATTCATCAATTGCAGGTTGTGATAAAAGGATTAAAAATGGTAAAGGAAGATAAAGAACCAGTATCTTATAACTTCTTTGTTCCCAATGAATGAGACTTTGTGCAAATGCTTATTGAGCCTGAAGAATCACTAGTGCCATGGAGTCATAACCAACAATGACGAAGAAATTTGCACCAAGATGAGGGTAAGAAACCAAAGTCTTTTATGACATGCATGAAGATGGGGGAAGTTGAACCATCATCCATCTCTTCTGAAAAAGATATTTTATTAGATGAGCACAAAGTTGTCTTTATTTCTGATTTTCTTTTGAAAGGTTCACATGATGAATTTCAGTGTGGGATTGTGGATGAAAAATGCCATGTTGTAGAAGTTGATATAAATGAATTCACTTGTAACTCCAATGATAGGAAATAAGGTGCAAATGTTCTACTATCTGAATCCCTTGATAAAAAGCTTAAAGAGAAGAAACCACTAGAGGAGGAAATGCATGCATGTAAAAGTAGTTTTGTTGAACTTGCTAAATGTATGGACAATTTGAACTCTCAACCTGCATGCATTTTCAATGAAGATCTTACTTGTGCTAAAGAGGAGGATGTGGCCCTTGTAAAATTTGATCCTATGTTTATAGAAAGTGATATTTAGACACTACAATCATCAACTATATATCGAGAAATTAACTTACCCTACAATCTGCAGAAAGAATATTTAATTCCTGATGCTTCTTCTGTATGTCTAGATGAATTCATGTTAAATGTTGAGCTTGAAAAGAATATCATAGCAAAAATAAAAATTGAGGAAAAATCGAATAAGTTTGAGAGCGAGATTAGTTGGAGTAGATTCAACCCATTATATGTGCCAATAGAGTATGGTGAAATTTCAAAGGTTAGAGATAATCCCCTCTTTGAATTATCTGATTCAGAATCGACTGATAAAAACTTGTTCTCTTCTCATGATAAAGATAAACTGGAGGAACATGTTCTTGATAATGGTTTTGAAAATAATTGTGTAACCATGCAAAAAGGAGAAGTTTGGATTGATATTGAGAATGATGTTTCCAGTTGTAATGAGCATATCAAAAATAGTCCTTCATGAATAGTAAACATTCCAAAGGCTTCTACTAATGGTTGTTTATTTGAAAATGAAACTGTTACACCTTGTTCATAGACTTTGGTTGACCAAGAATTGGTTCTTGAAGAAGACAAGTTAGATAAACTGCTTGTTAAAGAAGTTAATAAGGTTACATTTTTGGATGGTCCCTTTGGGTTTGAAACAAAGCAAGGAGTCGTGGCTAGTTGCACGCAAGAGGTATATGATGGAAAATGGATCTTCAGTTGCATGTTGATATCTAAGATCTTCTCATATGGGTTGAATCTTTGTTGGATTTGCATACTACTTTTGTGTTTGCTAGTGCCTAATGAACACCCATTCTTCTTCTACAGTGTTTCCTATTTCTCACAGTCTGTCAATGGCTTTGCATGATCAATTTTGGGTGTGTTCTGTGGTAAGATTTTCCTACCTTGTACATAAGTAGGTAGACAATTTTGGCTTGGATGGAGAGCCTATGCCCGTCATGCAACCCGACTTAGATTGGATCGAAGAAGAATAGGTTGATATTATCTCTCAATTGCATAAAATTGTGTGGAAGGAGAAGACCAACTATGCTCAATATCGCAGGGTAATCTTCATGCTAAAGGAGGAAGAAGAACGCGTTGAGCTACACAACCTCTTGATGGAAATGCTTCTAGTGGTGGAGAATGCTCCTCCACTAGAAGAAATTTGATTTTCTCCTATTTTGCATGGAATCTATTGTAGTTGATGATGGTAACCGTGAATTTTGCGTAAAGAAACCGTTTCCGTTTCAAAACCCTTTCTTGATACCAGTTGCTCTCAAAGACCATTATTTTCGGAAACAAATAGTTATCTTTTTGTATATATAATATTGGATTTAAAGAAACAAAAAAAGGAGGAAGGGGGAGATGGAAGAATTAGAAAAAGGGGGGAAAGAAAGGAGTTTTCTCTCTGCACAATTTTTGTACTGGGATATTGAGTCTGTGAACTCATTTTTGATACCGAAGGGAATAAAGATGTTTTAATCTTTGACTTCATTAATGTTTTCTTTTGATTGCAAATTAACTTTGAATCTTTGTAATTGTTCTTCAGTGTCTATTTTGTCATATGAAAATTGTGCGTGTGTGATTATTTCTGAAACTTTGAATTCAAAATAATTCATCTATTGAAAGTGGTCTCATGTTCTTTCCTTTCCTGGATATCATTCGTAAGTGTGGGATGAATGAACTTTGTGTTATTTGTTCATAGTTACTACATTTTCAATTAGGTTTTCGCATCTACTTTCATGGTTATGGGTAGGTGTTATTTTTCCTTTTCTACTTTCTGATGAAAAGCATACCCTATATTTCTATTCACTGCATATCATAAGAGGGAGATGTACCTCTAAAATTCAAAGGAAAGTTGTCCATTCAAGGGAAACTTCTCCAACTGTTAGTTTTGTTTGTTCTCCTTTCTGGGCATCTTGAGTCATTTTCTACATTTATTTTTGAAGGACAAATCTATGAACTAACACCTAGATCATAGTCAATCATAAATTGACATAGCAAGTTATCATAGTTGACTCTTACAACCATCATAGAATGTCATAAGTAGCTTTTCATAGTGCATGGCATAGCAACTTATGAAAAATGCAATCAATCTATACTAGAATATAGATCCTCCAAAGTGGAAGCCTACCTCCACAAAAATAATTTACAACATTCACATGTCACCTTCCATGTAGGATACTACATCATCGATGGGTCCCACAAAGTGAATACATAATTGGTAGGAAAATAAACATTAGGAAATTAAATATCAACACCTAATAATCAAATTAAATGCTAGGACTCTAAGGTTGAGACACCCTAATCCCAATATTTTCCCACTTGTCAAAGAATTGTCAAGGGTCATCTGAAATCAACTACTTAGGGATTTAAGACCCATGGAAATAAAATACCACATGAACTTCTTTGTGCTCACTGGTTTCATCTATGCATTTGTAACATTCACCAAAGTGTCAACCTTCTCCAAATTCACCTCTCCATCTTCTACCATATCATGCAAAAATTAAATTGAACATCAATGTGCTTTGTTCTGGAATGGAAAGTAGGATTATTTTCTAAGTAAATGACATTCTGACTTTCAAAATAGATAGTAATTTTTCCTACATCTAAACGAATATCAAAATATATTATCTTAAGAAAAATGTCTTCCTTACAATCATGAGTAGCTGCTATGTACTTTTCTTCTGTCATGTACAAAGAAACTATAGTCTATCACTTTACTCATCCAACTGATAGCACCACCAAACATCATAAACACATAACCACTCATGGATCTTCTGCTATCAATTTCACCTGCCCAATCCAAATCCACACATCCATAAATACTCATTGAATACTAAGATCTAATAGGATAACCATGAAAAAATAGGGAATACTCAAAAGTACCCCAGAAGTACCTAAACACTCTCTTCACTACATCCCAATGTACTTCTCTAAATCCCATAAACCAACTAAGGACTCCCACTGCTTGCGTAATGTTTGGCCTCATACAAAACATAACATACATTAAATTTCCAATGACCATCACATATGGTACTCTGGTAATGTCCTCCATATCAATAGGAGATTTTGGACAATCTTCCATAGAAAACTTCATCCCTTGCATTACACGAACAACTAACTGTTTGATGTTTGCCATGTTGAATCTCTCCAAAACTAAGTTCACATAGTTACTATGGCTTAACCAAAGATTTGTATTAGCTTTGTCTCTTCTAATATCCATTTCCAAAATATACCTAGTTGTACCTAGGTCTTTCATCATTCACATGTCACTCTTCATGTAGGATACCACATCATTGATGGGTCTCACAAAGTGAATACATAATTGGTAGGCAAATAAACATTAGGAAATTAAATGTTAACACCTAATAATCAAATTAAATTTTAGGACTCTAAGGTTGAGACACCCTAATCCCAATATTTTCCCACTTGCCAAAGACTTGTCAAGGGTCATCTAAAATCAATTGATCAAGGCTTTAAGACCCATGGAAATAGAATGCCACATGAACTTCTTTGTGCTCACTAGTTTCGTCTATGCATTTGTAACATTCACCAAAGTGTCAACCTTCTCCAAATTCACCTTTCCATATTCTACCATATCACAAAAAAATGAAACTGAACATTAATGTGCTTTGTTCTGGCATGGAAAGTAGGATTATTTTCTAAGTAAATGGCACTCTGACTTTCGCAACATATAGAAATTTTTCCTACACCTAAACGAATATCAAAACATAATATCTTAAGAAAAATTTCTTCCTTACAATCATGAGTAGCTGTTATGTACTTTTCTTCTATCATGTACAAAGAAACTATAGCCTATCACTTTACTCATCCAACTGATAGCACCACCAAACATCATAAACACATAACCACTCGTGGATCTTCTGCTTTCAATTTTACCTACCCAATCCAAATCCACACATCCATAAATACTCATTGAATGCTAAAATCTAATAGGATAACCATGAAAACATAGGGAATACTCGGAAGTACACCAAAAGTACCTAAACCCTCTCTTCACTGCATCCTAATGTACTTATCTAGGATTAGCCATAAACTAACTAAGGACTCCCATTGCTTGGGTAATGTTTGGCCTCGTACAAAACATAACATGCATTAAATTTCCAATGACACTCACATATGGTACTCTGGTAATGTCCTCCATATCAGTAGGAGATTTTGGACAATCTTCCATAGAAAGCTTCATCCCTTGCATTACACAAACAACTAACTGTTTGATATCTGTCATGTTGAATCTCTCCAGAACTAAATTCACATACTTATTATGGCTTAACTAAAGATTTCTATTAGATTTGTCTCTTCTAATATCCATTTCCAAAATATACCTAGTTGTACCTAGGTCTTTCATCTCAAACTATGCTAACAACTAAGACTTCAAATCTAAAATCATGCTTTTACCATTCCTTATAAACAACATATCATCTACATATAAAAAAATAATGAGAATACAAAAATTATCATATTTTTAATATACACAATGGTCATATTTAGATCTCATAAATCCCAATGACAAAACATAGTTATCAAAATTTCTGGTACCACATTCTAGAAGACTATTTCAAACTATACAAAGACTTTTTCAATTTGCAAACAAAATTTCCTTTACCTTTAAACCTGAAATGCTTTGGTTGTGACATAGAAATCTCTTCCTCCAAGTCACCCTGAAGGAATGTTGTCTTCACATTCATCTGTTCCACTTGTAGATCATACGTTGTTGCAAGAGATAACACAAAATAGTTAGATGTTAGCTTCGCAACATGAGAGAAAATATCAACATAGCCAATTCTCCACCTGAGAATATCCCTTAGTGACTAACCATGCCTTATATTTCTCAACATTTCCATCTAGACCACACTTCTTCTTGAACACCCATTTACAACCAATAGATTTACGCCCAACAAACAAGAGTACCAAATCCCAAGTCTTGTTTTTCTTCAATGCACATCCATCTCTTCATCCATGGATTTCATCCAAGAATCTACATCACTTATACCCATAGCCTCTCTAACATTTCTAGGCTCATTAGTGTTAGAAATTAAAGCAAAAATGAAACTAGAATCCAACAAGGAATAACCAAACCTTTCTAGTTTCCGCCTAACACGAGTAGACCTCCTCACTTGTTGAGGTTGAGGTTCTTCTTCTTCTTTAGAACTTTTAGAGCTTCTTAATCTCTCCTCATCATCTGGTCCAATAGGAGTGCATAGTTCACCTTTCATCAGAGTAGGTGGAATTTGAACTACCTCCTTTTGTTTCTCCTCTATCTCTAGTTACAACTCAATAGTGGAAGGTTTCATCTCTCTAAAAATTACTTCTATTGTAGAGAACCTTCTGGTCCACTAGATCCCAAAGCTTGTACCCCTTCACACTGACACCATAGCTGATGAAGATACATTAACTACCTTATTCTCATATTTATACCTCTTCTCAATTGGAACACGAGAATAAGCTTCACAAACAAAAACTCTGACATGTCTCATCAAAGGATTTTTACTAGACCATGCCTCCATGGGTTTCCTTTCAACAAGAGATGATGTAGGATATTTGTTGATCAGATAACATACAGTGGCTATAGCTTCAACCTAGAACTTCTACTGAAGGCCACCACCACTCATCATAATCTTATCCTTCTCCATCATCTTGTTCATCCTCTCTACAACTCCATTTTTCTGTGAAATGTATGGAGTTGTCTTATATGTCTCAATCCTATGATATTTACATAACTTGTCAAATTTTGTCATACAAAGCACTACCATTATCAGTCCTCAAACACTTAATATTTCTATTAGTCTAATTTTCAACCAAGGATTTAAACTCCTTGAAATAAAGAATTTAAATTTACTCTTGAGGAAATAAAAAATGCCCTTCTATTGTAATCATCTATGAAAGAAACAAAATATACAAATTTTGATATCGAAGGAACATTTACAAGACCAAACACATCTGCATGAACATAGTCCAAAATCCCAGAAGACTTATGAGAAATGGAATAAAAAGAAACATGGTGTTTCTTTCCATATTCACTGTGGAGCAATTTTTCTCTAAGTGTTTTTCTTTTGGTTTCGGTCCTTGCAATCTTCCTTTTCAGCTCTTACTTCTTTTTCGCATTTTGATGACACTGCGCCCGAAGGCTAAGGTTACTCCTGCAAAAAAGTGCGCAATGCACCATGTAGTGGTTGCACAACTTTTTTCTATATCGCTTTCCTTTCAGGACCAAAACAGGACACATGGCTGCATCACAGGGATTTTCCCCAAGCCACTCTCATGGACTTGGAAAATGCCCGCCAGCGTGACACGTCACTTACTTTTTTCAGGCAGGTTGTTTCACCTACTAGTGTATCTTCTCTTTGGAAAAGTTTGTCGGGTAGTGCAGTGGGTCTTATGTCTTTGGGATTGGTCTTTTGGGGTGGTGTCATTATTACTCATAGCTAATTGGATCAAATTTTTTCCAGGCTGTAATGATTTTAAACCTTCTTTGATAGCATATCTTCACAAAGCTTCTACAACATCCAAAGCCATTAATAAAGTAGCTCAACTTTTATTGGTGGAGATTGTTGTGGTCAAATCAGATCTTTGATCGGATTGCGAAGTATCATACGAGGACACCTATCAAGAGTTCATCTCTATCAGTTGCAGTATTGGCTTATCTCTCTAGTTCTATAAAAGGAGGTTTCAATGGCTTATGAAACAAGATCATCAGGACAAAAAGGTTATTCTATTAGAATATTACAATAGGAGAGAAATAGGAAGATTTTATAGAGCTTTGTTTCGCTCTTTGGCATGCTAAATTATCAAGACTATTAATCGGATTGGTATCCAACCTTTGCATTTATGTGATTTATTGCAAGAAAAAGTAATAGTAGGAAGAAATATATGAGATTGTGCATCTATATAGCCTCTGTCACATGTTTCCTTTCTCTATTTTTTATATGTTGAATTCTCTGTGTCAATTTGTGTGAGTATGGTCTTGGTGATTTCTTTTATGCCATTAACTTTTATGTTTGCTTAATGCTATCTTTCAAAAATTGAATCATGTTCATTGTACTTTTTCATTTTCTATAAAGATTATGTTAACTTTCATATTATGTTATAAGAGCAAAAGGATTCTATAAAGGTTCAAAATATTTCTATTAGTACTGGGTTTCTTATTTTTGTTATACCTTAATGAGTGCTTCCCGTGGGGAGATCTAAATGACTGCTCTATGCTCCTATGAGCCTTAGTTGTTTGTTCTCATTCCAACAATGAAGGGTCTATGGCATTTTGTGTCCATTTCATCAAAAATGAGAGTTTGATAGGATTTGGAATGTTCTAAAACTTTGTGGCACATTGCCTTAGATAGTTTTATTTTTTGCATTCCTCTTCCCGTTTTCCCCAAAACACAAAGAAGATATGAGTTTTGTAAACACCCCAAAGGTCATTCAGTGAGGCACAAGCTAGTCCCCCATTCATTGAGTTTTCCATAAGGATTTTCTAGAGAACCACAAGCTTTCATGATCAATAGTTTTTTTTTCTGGAACACCCAGTGGGACCTAAGTTTTTTCACAACATCTAATAGTCAGCCTTGAAGAGGCAGTTTCTGAATCAGACTAACTTGAGAGAAGCTGGTAATCTCATGGCCAGATTCCAAACTGGAGCATCCTCTAGAGGAAATTTCTAGTATTCTCAATTACTCGCTTTGGCCCCTAGAAGAATATGAATCATAGGTTTCATATCACCTATCAGAAGCAATAGAGTCAGAAGTGTTAGCCCAGAGTCTAGAGCCTTATCTACTCCTCCAAGTAGCTGAACCTTTCAAATTGACATACCTGTCTACTCAATCCATAGGAGTCTATTTCTAATGGCTCTCCATGGTCCCCCTACTCCTAAAATTTCATAACCTGGGATAGTGGCAGTCCGCTAGTTCCACCTACACCTCCAGATGTGTGGTCAATCATACCTGCTAATTCCCTCAAAGAAATTATGAAGTTCACTGCAGAGGATTTTAAAAATCCTTTCAAGCACCTATAGGAAATAACAGAGGTTTGCAAGGTCCATAACATCGTAGAGAAAAATTTGGCCCTCAGATTGTTAGCTGTGTCTTTCAAAGGGTAGGCTTGGATAGATCCTTGGCCTCCAATTCCATCCACTCTTGGGATGAACTTGGAGAAAAAATATTTCACTACTTCTCAGAGAAAGGAGACCACTCATCCTTATTGCAGCAATTGATTACAATCAAGAGAGCCCCATAGGAGGCCATGATCGACTTCAACACCATGTTCCATAAAGCCTGACAGAGGATCCCTATGACATCTAGGCCTCTAGTGGCTATGGCATTCATGTTCTATTTGAAAGATTTAAATTCAGATATCATGGTTATGGTACAATCGTTGGGAGGCGATACCTTTCCCGATGAATATGATTAGGTTGTGTGAGCAGAGAACAATCTAATAGACATAGGGAAGCTTCCACTACGGCCGTCGATGCCCATGTTCATAGAAATATTTGGTGGAACCCAAGAGGAAGTAACTCTTAGCACTTTTGCTCTACTCCCCAGCACATCAGCCACACTACCACCCTCAATGTATGTATACCCAAATACACAACCCATCACATTGGGCTCCTCTTCATTGGTAGCAAATGTCAATGACATGAAGAACCTAATGAGGACCTTTGTAAATGAGCTGGTAATTATTCAACATCAATAAGCGACACCTTCAAAGCCCCCTACAAAAAATTATCAAGGATTCCACCTTACCAGCATAATACATACCAAGGAGCTCCAAGAGGGGGTAATCAGCAATAGGCATCTATGGGAAAAATAGTCCCGATCACCACACCACTCCAGACCATCAAGAATAGCCCAAACAAGGATTTGGTCCCAAGTTGGAACAATCTGGAAGAAGATGAAAACACTTTTTGCTTCCCATGCAATGATAATCAAATGCCCCTAAACTGTCCAAGGGGAAATCTTCAACAAAAGGTAGCATAATAGAGAAGCCAAGGCATATTTTTGAATGCGGAGGACTATCAGTTTCCCAGAATCAAGAGTGCCTGTTTCAGTGCACAGACATAAGGTATGTCCTTGGAACAAGAATTGGACATGTCCCTTGACCAAGCACTTTTCTCCTAGATGGAGGAAGAGGATTCAGTATTGACGAATGATGTTCTAACAACCATCGCCTCGTAGGTACAATCATAATACAATGCTAGATCAAAAAGAAGACTCACCAGGGAATATGTGCAACAAACCCCCTAGTAGCTACTACCACAACGATTGCAACCATAGGTACAATAGGCTTCACATATATGACCAACTCAACAGTAGCAGGATCAACCATTTCCACTTAAAGACATGGATAAGGTCCCGAGCCCACCAATGATAGATCGACCTTTCCCTAAGGCAAGGGAAGCAACCCCATTTAAACCAAAGGCCCCACCAATTGAAACGATCTGTTGGCTTTGGCATTGTTTGTCATTGATGTCGAATTCAAGTGCTTAGGAATACAATGGTGGAAAAATTGTTGGTTCAATATACGATTGCAAAAATTTCCTTAATCTTTCCTATTGTACATGGTGTCAAGGGCATTTGAATTTCATCAAGGTCTTTTTGAAATGTTTATATCATATTTTAAAAAGGCATAAGTTAAGGTTTTTGTTTAGCAACCTAGGCTAGTAGGTTAAAGAAACTTAAGAAAATATTTGAAGGGTGCTTTTGATTATTGTATTTATCAACCCATTCTAGTGTTACCGATTCAACAATTTGACATTGTATAATGTGCCAAGAAAGGTTTATTAGACATATTGCAATGTTGAAATTTTGATGTATACGATGGTGATCTTAGGGTTTGAAGCTTGTAGGTTGGGCGACATGTCACGAAGCTTGGAGAATAACAGATTCCAATGACAGTTGCATATTTGAATTTTTGTGCAATTGATATTGTAAGTTATTGCAATTGCTTTCTCTCAGGGATTGAGTTATGGCTATATCGAGCTTTTCTAGGTTAATGATTGCTACTTATTTGAGATGTTTAAGCTCAAAATTCGGTTAGACAGAGGAATAAAAAGCTTAGAACAACAAGAGTTATTTTTGTTTTAAAATTATTTAATTATATTGTTCTAAAGAAGAGGTTTCTTTCGAAACCCTATGTTGAAGTTTCTTGATGAAAATAGATTCTTGAATATGTAAAAGGCTGGATTATGTGCTTTAAAGAATTGCTGCAAAAAGATAGTGAATAGATTAATGTATTTTGTGTGTTCTAGGCTTCAAGTGAAATGGAGTCTATAGGACATAAAATGCATTGAGGTAGAAAGCTTATATGAACATTAGAGAAATAGAGTAATCCTTTGTACTTTACTCTTTATATTAATTGTTGATCAGTGTCAGTATATTCCAATGAGACAACTTTAAGTTGAAAACCCAGTGAGACATTTTTGTTGCCAATGAGGCTTTGCTAGTGAGGCATTTTTGTAGCTAGTGAGGCTTTTCTAGTGAGGCATTTTGTAGTCAGTGACGCTTTTTTGTAGCTAGTGAGGCATTTTTTGTGGCCAGTGAGGCTCTGTAATCAATGGGATTTTATTAAGCCAGTGAGGCATTTTCTCGAGTGGTTTTTTATCCCTATGAGGGTTTTCCACTCATGAAAATACTGTGTTATGGTTCTTCTATGATCTATGTGGTTATCATGATTCATGCAATTTAGTCTTGCAACTTCTTTTATGTACTTTGCAACAATTGAGTTTTTCATGTGGTTTATGGATCTGACATTGACTATCACATTTGAAAACACACTTGAAACTAAACATTCCATGATTACAAAGAAGGTTTGTTGTTTGAAAAATAAATGAATTGAATTTGGTTATTAAAACACTGATTCACCCCCCTCTTAGTGTTTTCGTACTCCAACACGATCAACATGGTAGAACAATTAAAGAAGGATCTTGCCAATGTATCCTTGTGGGACATCCTATCCATATCGAAGTAGAAGACCTTGCTCTAGGAGGCATTAAAAAATGAGGAGTAGATTCTACAGGTGAATACAATCCCAATGCACAATCAAGATAAAGGAAAAAGGCCTGCATCAGACTCCCAATCCTCAAGAGTTGCAACATACATGAATACAATAGATAAATCAAGTGTAAAAGAGGTAAGTAAGTTGAAGCCCACCCCTTTATTCTTGACGCTTATCGTAGGAGATAAGCGTTTGCACAATAATATGATGTATTTAGGGGCCAGTACTATAGTCATGCCCAAGCTAGTGGTCGACACTCTAAATTTAAAGTATGAGCCTCTCGATAAGGGGATTATGCAGTTAGATGGGAAGAAGGTCCCAACCATCGATTGCATTAAGGATCTCTCTTTAACCTTATTTTCCTGTCTGAACCAAACCGTCATGTAGGAAGTAGTCATAATCAATATTCCCCCCCATCTTCAAAATGTGCCTATCAAGGGATTTCACGACAAAGCTTGGTAGGTACCTAGCACTTGAATGGTCTCACTTAATACTATGAACCAAGCACGAAGAAAAGATGAAGATCATGCTTAAGCCTTTGCATCCTGAACACATCGCAAAAGATGCAGTTTTGAGTTTTGAAGCGGTGCATACCTCCTTTTCCAAAAGGGAAATGTATTGCATAGAAATGTTAGAAGAAGTGGCCACAAGTGATCTAGACCCCAGAGGAGGAGGTCTTTCTCAATCAATTCATTGATTCTGACCCTTTTGGGAATTTCCATGCTATTGGGCTAGGCACTTATGTGATCTTTGATGAAGACAAAGCCCTCCCAAAATTGGTAAAAGAGCAGGAGAAACCAAGCGAACCGGGTGACAATAGTTTATGGACACTGCATTTTGATGGTGCCAAGTGCAAAGTTGGTTCCAAAGCCGACATCTAGCTTGTATCTCCAACCAGGTTGGAGACCCTCAGAGCTTTTCACTTCCAGTTCTCATGCTCAAAGGATGATGCAGAATATGAGGAACTGGTTCATGGTATAACTCTAGCAGAGTAGATGGGCGTAAAAAGAATACAGGTATTCAGAGATTTGGAGTTGGTTGTAAGCCAAATCTGGGGATAGGAAACCACCAAAAATGTAAGGATGTGGTCTTGTCGACATAGGGTATGGGACCTAATTGAAGGGTTCAAATCTTTTAATATCTAGGCTATCCCACGATCTCAAAACTCTGTAGTGGATATGATGGTCTCTGTCGGCTCGCAATTCGATCCAACTCTTGGATCAACCAAAATCCGACGTGTGGTGTGTACCATTGTCCGACCATCTATCCCTGATAATGCTCAGATTGCTACCTTCTTGCGATAATTGAGGAAGTTTTCTGGTTAGCCTCAATCTGAATCTGGAGAGGTTGTTGAAGAACAAGTGATCTAACTAAAAGGCAATAAGCTCCTGGAAGGCTTAATCACCCTTAAGAATCTCTTCAAATATGAAGATGTAAGGAATAATAAGTAGATATTAGTGAATGATGAAGAGGACTATGAGGACCTCAATGTCAGAGGTGGTAGGAAGCTAAAGTTCAGGAGGAACGTGCCACAGGCAGACACAAAGAGGTTGATAGACTTGTGCATTAAATGCAACAGAGTTGTGGCCTAGACCTATGACGACCTCAAGGGATATGATCCTAGCATAATATAACATACTATTGACTTGGCTAAGGGTTCCAAACCCATCCAAAAAAAAAAGACGAGTGAACCCTAAGCTGGAAGCATTAATAGCATAGGAGCTTACATAGTTGATCGAATCAAAGATCATATACCTGATTAAGCACTCCACTTGGGTATCCAATTTGGTCCCAATTCAAAAAAAGAATGGCAACATATGGCTCTATGTGGACTTTCAGGACTTGAATAAAGCCTTGTTAAAAGACCATTACCCTTTTCCCTCCATGGAGTAAATCTTACAAACTGTAGTCAGGTTGGAAATGTTCTCACTGCTCGATGGATTTTCGGGCTATAACCAGGTCTATGTGAAGGAGGAGGATCAACACAAAATGATGTTCACCACTAAGTGGGGAATGTTTACATATGGAAAAATACCCTTCAACCTCTCAAACACGGGTGCCACATTTCAACATGCGATAGATATCAGCTTTAAAGGACTAATCAACCAGATGATCCTAATCTATCTGGACAACCTAACAATATTTTCAAAATCAAAAGATGATAATTTTGATAATCTAGAAATGGTTTTTAAGAAATTCCAACAACTCAAGATTTCTTTAAATCCCAAGAAATGTGTATTCAAAGTCCCACAAGGAAAGTTTCTTGGCTTTGTGGTATCTAAAGAAGGAATAGCTATAGACCCCAAAAGGTTGAAGGCTATAATGAAACTACTGTTTCCTATCAATTAGAAAGGGTTACAATCTTTCTTAGGGAAGATTAAATTTTTTAGTCGATTCATTTCAAATTTCCTAGGTATTACGAGACCTATCATGTTGATGCTAAAAAAGTGGCTTAGTATTCAAATGGACCTAGGAGGGAAAGCTTTCCTTAAAGTAGATTAAGGTAGCCATCTATACAGCTCCAGTGTTAGCTAACCTAGACTTCTCCAAAGACTTATTGTTGTATGTTTATAACAGCCATAACAACGTAGCCTCTATGCTCATGCAAAAGGGTGAAGAGAGAGGTAGAGAGCATCCCATTGCTTTGCACTCTAGGAACCTAAAGGGATACAAAACAAACTATAATTTCATTGAAAAGAAGGCCTTTTCTATTCTTAAAAGCATCAAAAAGTTCTGACATTTGGTTTCAACTGGTAGAATTACAGTCCTCATCGCCCATGCCAATGTTAGGGAATACATCACAGAAGGTGAGATAACTGAGAAAATTGCTAGCTAGATCACTAAGATCCTAGAATATGATGTCAACATCTGGTTGACAAAGTTGGTTTGAGGAAGAGGCCTATGTGAATATCTCACATAAGAGTTGGGTTCCTAGGCAGAAGAAGAGACCAACCAGGTCTATGCAAATCAATTCGAGTCTGATGAGTCATGGGTGGCTAATTGGATGAGATTCATGCAGATCGATGAATACCCATCTGATATCTCACCACACAAAATAAGATACTACAGGCTTTAGGGCGTCGGGTAGGTAATGGTCAAAGTTATTCTACTTAAAAGGAATTATGATGGAGTCCTCCTCCACTGTGTGGACAAGCCATAGGCCGAAAGAATTCTGAATGAGTTCCATAGTAGCTCAAAAGGTGGACACTTCTCTGCCAAGAACACCACCTTAAAATCATGCGGGCAAGCTACTACTAGCCCACGTTATTTTCTAAAGCTTACCATCTAGTGAGAAAATACACCCAATGCCAATATTTTGTTAGCAAGCGGAAGAATTCTACCATGTTGTTGAACCCAATCATAGTCAAAGAACCCTTTGCACAGTGGGGGTTATATTTTTTTGGGATGATTAATCCCATATCCAACATGGGGCACAAATGGATACTCATGACCACTGATTATTTCACAAGATGGGTGGAGGCAATTCCTCTAAAGAATGTTATAAAAGTAGAGATTGTCAATTTTCTTGAGGAACTAGTGGCAAGATTCAGTTCAAAAAATACCATCATCTCGGATAATGCATGAGCCTTTGTAGGATTTAGGATGTCAAAATTCTCCCTTAAGCATGGGGTCTACCTCAAGACTTCATCTAACTATTACCTACAAGGGAATGGGCTGGCAGAATCCACCAACTATAAGGAAAGATTAGGTGTAGAACAAACTCTCCTAACGTCAAAACCTCAGGGAAGAATGTAGATATGACTTTAAATTTTGCAATTATAGTTCAATAAGATACACATGAAAAGAATTAACAAAAAAGAGAAATGAACACATACACAATTGGACACTAGATTTACGTGGGAAAACCCTTACGAGAGAAAAACCCACCACACCAAGAAAAACCTCTTTGTATTATAGTAAACAAAATTACATACAGAGTACAAACTTCACTTTCTGATGTCAATTTTACAGCAGTAACATTCACTGATCAATCTTGTATAGAACATTAATCTCACAATGCTCTCAGACGCATACAATGAACCCACTCTAATCAATCCGTGTTCAGTATCCAACATAAATCTCCATTACCCTAACCGATCATTGTCATCCATTACATAGTATATCTCATTATGTTCATGGTCTATTGATCTTCCACATAGGAACGGTCACAACAGTACAACTACCAATGGTTCTCCTTCTGCTTCACTCATTGGTTCAAAATAGACCACATAGGACAATCGTTCGGCCAAAAAAGTTGAATTGTATCGCATGTCGGTGAGACACTAGTGTTGGAATAGTGTGCCTCAATCTCACAGGCTGAAACCTCTGAAAGAGGAAAGTCAGTGTGACATCCTTATTGTCTGGCTGACTAGCAGTTGTGCAACCTTGTGGAATGCTCAGGTCATCGAGACCTTGTTGTTGTCTTACCAACTGGAGTTGTCGCTGTGACATTTCTTGTCGTTGTGATCTCCCTCTACCCGATAAGAACTCTCGCCGACTGTGGTTCATGTGGTTGTCATGGAGACTCATGGTGATTGATGTTATCGGAGAGACTCTTGGCCGAAAGGTTTGCTTTCGGTATGAAGTCTTACCGACAAGAGATGTCTCATTGAATGGTTATACACTTAGATTCATCGGTGTAACATGTGACTTCGGTAATAACTCTTGGCGACATATGGTATGTCTCGCCGACAGTGTTACACTCGAAGTCATCGGGGAGAGACTTGAACACTCGGTAAGAGCTCTTGGTGATGGGTGTTTGTCTCGCCAATGCTTTGGCTATTGTCAGTATGACTTGGTGAAAGGTGGTCTCGGGGTAACTTGGAGGCTTCGATAAGAACTTTTAGCGACGGATGAAGTCTCACCGACGGTAGGAAATTTCGGTGTAACATGAAGGCTTCGATATGATCTCTTGGTGAATAGCGATAGTCTCACCAATGGGAATGTTTCTGTCTATGTGACCTTTGAACATCGGTATGATCTCTCACCGAATAGCGATTGTCTTGGCGAATAGTGCTACATGTGATGATATCGGTATGATGTCTTGGCAACAAGGGGAAGTCTAAGCGACAACTTTTGAACTCGGTGTAACCTCTTGCCGAAGGTGATGACTCTTGGCGATATCGACGGTTGGGCTTTGTGGCATCGGGGAGACATAGTTAGTGTCTCACCGACATGTGAACACAGTTTGAATGCTTTGACTGATTGGAAGACTGTCCTACGTGGTGTTTCTTTGACCAATCAGGGAGTAGAATGGGAACCGCTAGCAGTTGAATTGTTATGGTCATTTCTGTGAGGAAGTTCGACAGATAGGAGTGACATGGATATACTTTGAGATCGATGATGATGTTCGGTTGGACGATCAGTGGGATGAACAGTTCGATGTGTGATCAGTGTTTGTGAATTCAATTATGAGAGCATTGTAATTTGAATGTTCTGTACAAGGTTGATCAAGGATTATGCTGTTGTAAATTGACATTAGAGAGTGAAGCCCGTACTTTGTATGTAATTTCATTATTGTAATACAAAGGGGTTTTTCTTGGTGTGGTGGGTTTTTCTCCCGTAAGGGATTTCCCACGTAAATCTGGTGTTCATCTATGTATGTTCATTTCTCTGTTTCTGCTATTTCTTTCAAGTGTATCTTAATTGGACTATAATTGAAAATTTAAAAGCACCTCTGCATTCTTCCCTGAAATTTTGACGTTAGGAGAGTTGTTTCTACACCTTAGCTTTCCTTACAAATGGTATCAGAGCTTGGCTAGTTGTGTTATCCTTGTGGGTACGTTGGGTTTTTTGTGTCAATTTCTGTTTAGTGGGAATCTTGTAGAAGTTTGGTAATTTGAATTACAGGTTAAGATGGCAAGCACGTCAGGAAATATTGAAATTGAGAAATTCAATGGCAGCAATTTTGAGTTGTGGAAACTTAAAATGGAAGATCTGTTGGTTGATCATGATCTTTGGATTGTTGTGTCTGGAATGAAGCCTACATGCATGAAGCAAGAGGATTGGGACCTTGCAGATAGAAAATCAAAGGGGCTGATAAGGCTTTGTTTAGCAAGCTCTCTTCTTCTAAATGTTCATGAAGAAAAGACTGCATCTTCCTTGTGGAAAAGACTGGCAGCTATTTATCAGGGCAAGTCCTTGGTGAATAAATTTTTCTTGAGGAAGTTGTACTCTTGAGAATGCAATAAGGAGGGTCTGTTGTTGATCATTTGAACACTTTCAACATGTTGATTGCACAGTTAACATCTGCGGGTGTGAAGATTGATGAAGAAGATCGATGTATGCTATTATTATGTTCTTTTCTAGATTCTTGGGATCACCTGGTGATGGCTATTGGGAGTACGACATCCACTTTTAAGATGGAAGATGTTGTCACTTCTTTGTTATCAAAAGAGATGAGAAGGAAATCTTCTGAGATGGCGAAGGAGGCTCTTGCTATTAGAGTCAGATCAAAAGAAAAAGGCAAGAAGAAGGACAAGAAGTCAGAATCCAAATCAGAAGGGAGATCAAAGTCTCTTGGAAAGAAGTCCAAGGTGAAGTGTTGAATTGTGGGCAACCTGGTCATGTCCGAAAGGATTGTGAAGGGGCGAAAAATAAGAAGTATTCTTTTGACAATGAGTCTTCTTAGAGTGATGCAAACACTTTCATTGCAGCTTTGGCTACATAGGCATCAGATGATGTCTGGCTGATTGATTATGGAGCATCTTTCCACATGACATCTCATAGAGACTGGTTCATGAAGTATGAAAAATACGATGGTGGAAAGGTGTATTTGGCAAGTGATTCATCTTTGGAAATAGTTGGCCGTGGAAGAGTCAGAATTCAATTCCCTGATGGAAGAGTAAAGGGAATCAATGATGTAATGCATATATAAGGTCTGGTTCAAAATCTACTTTCTGTTAGTATGCTGAATGATATTGGAGTGCAAGTCACGTTCTTTGGAAATGGCTACAAGATGACTAGAGGCTGTATGGTGCTAGTAAGAGGTGCTTGTATTGGTACTTGTATAAGCTTGATGCACATGCTGTGCAATGCAATAGTGTCTCTATAAAGTCATAGAAAGCTACTCATGGAGGAAAAGAGGAAAAAGTTCCTGATAGTGTAAACTCTATGGAAGTTAAGCTTCCAGCATAAAAGACTATGCTCTGGCATCCTAGGCTAGGCCACATTGGAGAGAAAGGTTTAAAAACCTTGAAGAATAAAAACCTGGTTGAGGGGCTTGAAGATTGTAACCTCGAATTCGAGTTTTGTGAACATTGTATATATGGCAAACAACACCATGTTTCATTTTACTCTAGTCCTCACAAGTCTTCTAGTTTACTTGATTACATTCATTCTAATGTTTTTGGTCCTGTGAATGTTCCTTCTTTGTCTAAGTCAAGGTATTATGTATCTTTCATTGATGATTATTCGAGAAGAGAATTTGTTTATTTTTTGAAAAGTAAATAAGAAGTGTTCAGTCGGTTTAAGGAATTTAAGAACCTTGTAGAAAATTAGACTGGAAGAAAAATAAAATGTTTAAGGACTGACAATGGCGGTGAGTTTTGTTCTGATGATTTTGAGAGTACTATAAAGATCATGGGATTAAAATACATAAAACTACACCTTACACTCTGCAACAAAATGGAGTTGTAGAAAGGTTCAACAGGATAGTGATGGAAAGAGCACGAAGTATGCTGAGTAGTGCTGGATTGGAGGAGAAGTTCTAGGTTGAGGCAGTTGCTACAACATGTTACTTGATAAACCATTCTCCTAATTCTGCTCTTGTTGAGAAAACACCTTTGGAAGCATGGTCTGGTAAGAATCCCTCTCTGAGACACATTCATATTTTTGGCTGTGAGGCATATGCATATGTGTCGAATGAGAAAAGATATAAATTGGAGAACAAAGGCTGTTAAATGTATTTTTATTGGCTATAGTGCTGGCATAAAGGATACAAGCTTTGGAATCACGATACGAGGAGAAGGTACTATACAATAGAAGTGTTATCTTTCGTGAAAAAGCCTTCTACCTTGGATCTGCAGTGAGACAAAATAAGAAAACGAAAGGATGTAGTTGAAATTCCTGACACCAGATAAAGAGGAATTGAAAATTTAAAATGTACACAGCGAGGAGAGCTCAAGTAGTTCTGAGAGTTGAAGAAGAACAACAACCTCGAGCCTCAACAGTGAGGGAGGTCAACTTGTGAAAGAAAGCAACTGATAGGTATGGGTTTTCTTTGATAGATTCTACTTGTGCCTATGCTTTAATTTCTAGCACTGATGAGCCTAGGACTGTGAAAGAGGTATTTAGAATGTCTGATTCAAACTCTTGGTTAGAAGCCATGAATGAATAAATGGCATCATTAGAAAAGAATGATACCGAGTTTGGTACCCTTGCCTGAAGGCAGAAAAGCTATGGGTTGCAAATGGGTATTTAAAAGAAAATAGGTCTGGATGGCAGTGTGGAAAAATTAAGGTGAGTTGGGTGTGAAGGGTAATCCCAGGTAGAGGGAATTGATTATGGATAAATTTTTTCTCCTGTAGCTAAGCTGACATCTATCAGATTTCTTTTGTCACTTGCAAACAGCATTATGACTTAGAGGTTGAACAGGATGGATGTAGAAGACAACATTTCTTCATGGTGTCTTGAAGAAGAAATTTATATGTCGGCTTGAGCACTTTGTGGAAAAAAGGTAAAGAAAAACTGGTTTGCAAGTTGAAAAAATCTCTCAGTATGGATTAAGCAAAAATCTCCTAGAATGTGGTAAAAAATTTTGACACTTTGTTTTGTCATTGGGATTTGTAAGATCAAAATCTAATCATTGTGTGTATTACAAAGCTAAAAGTGATTGAGTTCTTATTATTGCTCTCTATGTTGATGACATGTTGTTCATAGGCAATAATAAGTTAATGATTTATGATCTTAAGTCTCAGTTGTCTGCAAAGTTCGAAATGAAAGATCTTGGTGCAACAAGGTATATTCTGGGAATGGAAATAACCAGGGACAGGAAGAGTAGAAAACTTTGGCTCAGTCAGAGTAATTATGTTAAGACTGTTCTAGAGAGATTTTGTATGAATGATTGCAAGCAGCTAGTTGTTCCAGTTTTGTAGGGAACGAAGCTATCTGTTGAAGACTGTCCAAAATCTCCTATTGAGATGGAGGACATGACCAGTGTGCCTTATGCTAGTGCATTTGGTAGGCTAATGTATGCAATTGTCTGTACAAGGCCAAACATTTCCCAAGTAGTGGGAGTACTTAGTCAGTTTATGGCTAATCTTGGAAGATCACATTGGGATGCTGTGAAAAGAGTATTCAGACATTTGAAGGGCACTTCTGAATATGCTTTGTGTTACCATGGGAACTTGGTTGAATCACAGAGAACTATTAGCATTTGAGGCTATGTGGATTTTGATTGGGTAGGGGACATTGACAGCAGAAGATCCACCAGTGGATATATTTTCATGTTGAATGGTGGTGCAATGAGTTAGATGAGTAAGCAGCAGGTTGTAGTTGCTTTGTCCACTACAGAGGCATAATACATGGCAACAACACACGCCTATAAAGAAGCAATCTAGTTAAAACATTTATGTTGTAACATTGGTTTTGATGCAGTGAAAATAACAATTTACTGTGACAGTTAGAGTGTTATTTGTTTGGCAAAGAATCCTACTTTCCATGCCAGGACGAAACATATAGATGTACAGTATCATTTTGTATGGGATATGGTGGAGGATTGAAAGGTCTCTTTAGAAAAAGTGGATACTCTAGAGAATGTTGCAGATGCAGTGACGAAGCCAGTGAGCACAGACAAGTTTGGGTGGTGTGCCAATTTGATGGGCCTCAGTGCCCATGAATTTCAATAGTTTTGTTGTGCTCTGGGGGTGCCTGTGTGATCTTCGTCAAGTGGGAGTTTGTTGGAATAGTGTGCCTCAATCTCACAGGTTGAAACCTTTGAAAGAGAAAAGTTGATGCGACATCCTTATTGTCTGGCCGACTAGCAGTTGTGCAACCTTGTGGAATGCTCAGGTTGTTGAGACCTTGTTGCTGTCTTACCAACTAGAGTTGTCACTGTGACATTTCTTGTCATTGTGATCTCTCTCCGCCCAGTAAGAACTCTCACTGACTGTGGTTCATGTGGTTGTCGGGGAGACTCATGGCGACTAATGTTATCAGAGAGACTCTTGGCTGAAAGGTTTGCTTTTGGTATGAAGTCTTACCGACAAGAGATGTCTAGCTGAATGGTTATACACTAGGAGTCATCGGTGTAACATGTGACTTCGGTAAGAACTCTTGGCGATAGATGGAATGTCTCGCCAATAGTGTTACACTCATAGTCATCGAGGAGAGAATTAAACACTCAGTAAGAGCTCTTGGTGATGGGTGTTTGTCTCGCCGATGCTTTGGCTGTTGTCAGTATGCCTCCTGGCGAAAGGTGGTCTCGGGGTAACTTGGAGGCTTCAATAAGAACTCTTAGCGACGAATGAAGTCTCACTGACGATAGGAAATTTTGGTGTAACATGAAGGCTTCGGTATGATCTCTTGGCGAATAGCAATAGTCTCGCTAATGGGAATGTTGTTGTCTATGTGACATTTGAACATAAGTATGATCTCTCACCGAATAGTGATTGTCTTGGTGAATAGCGCTACATGTGATGATATCGGTATGATGTCTTGGCGACAATGGGAAATCTGAGCGACAACTTTTGAACTCGGTGTAACCTATTGCCAAAGGTGATGACTCTTGGCAATATCGACGGTTGGGATTTGTGGCATCGGGGAGACACGGTTAGTGTCTCACCGACATGCAAACACAGTTTGAATGCTTTGACCGATTGGAAGACTGTCCTACGTGGTGTGTCTTCGACCAATCGAGGAGTAGAATGGGAACAACTAGTAGTTGAAATGTTATGGCTGTTTCTGTGAGGAAGCTCGATAGACAGGAGCGACATGGATATACTTTGAGATCGATGATGATGTTCGGTTGGATGATCAGTGGGATGAATAGTTTGATGTGTGATCAGCGTTTGTGAATTCAATTATGAGAGCATTGTAATTTGAATGTTCTGTACAAGGTTGATCAAGGATTACGCTGTTGTAAATTGACATCAAAGAGTGAAGCCCATATTCTGTATGTAATTTCATTACTGTAATATAAAGGGTTTTTTCTTGGTGTGGTGGTTTTTCTCCTGTAAGGGTTTTCCCACGTAAATCTAGTGTTCATATGTGTATGTTCATTTCTCTGTTTCTGCTATTTCTTTCAAGTGTATCTTAATTGGACTGTAATTGAAAATTTAAAAGCACCTTTGCATTCTTCCTTGAGGGTTTGACGTTAGGAGAGTTGTTTCCGCACCTTAGCTTTCCTTACAACTAGACCGTATCTCACGGATGCCAAAATACCCGATCACATAGCTATCGGCAAAACCAAAGGTATCAAAAAGAGATCATACCGAATGCAAAACCATCAGCCAGACCAACTCTATTGGCAAGACTTCTTACCGATGTCCATTGCAGAACTATTGGCAAGGCCATCGCTGTCGCTAGGACTTCCAAGAAGCTCAACCATCGACAATATCCCACATTGACGCGAAATATTAGTAGTCATTAGTTTATAAATAAAATCCCGAAGACTTTAGGTATCCATGAGTTAGTACTTTTATTACCAACTTACTCGTACACTGCATTTGACCATCGCACCGAACTGTTGGTCATTCCTTGTGGTCTCCACCACGACACGCATTCACTGGTTGTGCATTTCTGGAGAATCAAGCTGGGAATCTACAATATTCTCAACAAATCTCCCAGAATTCCAAGTGGTCCCCACATCTATCAGCTTGTCGCTCAATTAGAGAAAACACATACTTACAACTTTCACAGTAGGTTAGGAAAATCCTAAACACCGTGACATTGAAGGAGATCAACCAGTTGGGAAGTTAAGAAACTTTTGAATTATGTGACAAGGTTCCAAGGTTCAGGATTTAGGTGATAGGCTGATAAAGAAGACAAACAAAGGGTAAATCCACCAAGTCTTTAACAAAGATACAAGCCAGCAAGTTGAGGAACAATTTCCAACAATCTCACACTTGACGAAGACTTATTGGCTTCCTTCAAACTCAAAGTTAGTGAAGGTCATGGGCTGCAAGGCCCATCAAATTGGTACACCACCTGTATTTGTCTGTGCTCACTGGTTTTGTCAATGCATCTGCAACATTTTCCAAAGTATCCACTTTTTCTAAAGAGACCTTTCCATCTTCTACCATATCTCGAACAAAATGATACTGCACATTAGTATGTTTCATCCTGGCATGGAAAGTAGGATTTTTCACCAAAAAAATAGCACTCTGACTGTCACAGTAAATTGTAATTTGCCCTGCATCAAACCCAACGTTAGAACACAAACATTTTAACCAGATTACTTCTTTACAAGAATGTGTTGCTGCCATGTATTCTACCTCTGTAGTGGACAAAGCGACTACAACCTGCCGCTTACTCATCCAACTAACTACACCACCATTCATCATGAAAATATATCCAATGGTGGATCTTCAGTTGTCAATGTCCCCTACCCAATCATAATCCACATAGCCTCGAATGCTGAGAGTCCTCTGTGATTCAACCAAATTTCCATGGTAACACAACATATTTTGAAGTTCCCTTAAGATATCTAAACACTCTTTTCACAACATCCTAATGTGTCCTTCTAGGATTTTCCATAAAATGACTAAGTACTCCCATTGATTGGGAAATGTATGGCCTTGTACAAACCATTGCATACATTAAACTTCCAACTACAATAGCATAAGGCACTCTGGTCATGTCCTCCATCTCAGTAGGAAATTTTGGAAAATCTTCAACAGATAGCTTCATTCCCTACAAAACTGGAACAACTAGCTGCTTGCACTCAGTCATACAAAATATCTCGAACAGTATTAATATACTTACTCTAACTAAGCCAAAGTTTCTACTCTTCGTCACACGAAGTTTATTTCCGTTTCCTAGAATATGCAGCTGCACCAAGATCTTTCATTTCAAACTTTGTGAACCAGGATTTTAAGATCAAAAGAAATAAAAATTAACTTACTATTGCCTATAGACAACATATCATCAACATAGAGAACAGTAATAAAGAACCGATCATTTTTCAGCTTTGTAGGTACACACAATGATCAGATTTTGATCTTCTAAATCAGCCCAGAAATAAAACAAACATGTCGAAATACGGTACCACATTCTAGGAGATTGTTTTGAAATCAGCCTAGGGTTTTAACTTGCAAGGCAAGATTTTCTTTACCTTTCTCCACAAAGTGCTTAAGAACGGGACATATAAATTTCTTCTTCAAGGGTCACCGTAGATGATGTCTTCACATCCATCATTTCAACCTCTAAGTCATGTACAACGCTGCAAGTGACAAAGGAGAATCTGATAGGCGTCGGCTGCTTCTGAGGAGGAAAAAATTTCTCCATAATCAATTCCTCACAGGAATATTACCCCGCCATGACCAACTTCGCCTTATACTTTTCCACACTGCCATCCAAACATATTTTCTTTTTAAATACCTATTTGCAGCCAACAACTTTTCTGTCTTAAGGCAAGGGCACCAAACTCCAAGTATCATTCTTTTCTAATGATGCCATTTCTTCATTCATGGCTTCCAACCAAGAGTTTGAATCATACATTCTAAATGCCTCTTTCACAGTCCTAGGCTCATCAAAGCTAGAAATTAAAGCATAGGAACAATTAGAATCTAACATAGAAAACCCATACCTATCAGGTTGCTTTCTTTCACGTGTTGACCTCCTCATAGGCTAAGGCTGAGGTTGTTCTTCTTCAGAACTCTCAAAACTACTTGAGCTCTCCTCAGTTTAAGGTACATTTTGAATTTTCAATTCCTCTTTATCTGGTGTCGGAGGAATTTCAAATACATCCTTTTTATTTTCTGATTTTGTCTCTAACTGCAGATCCAAAGTAGAAGGCTTCAGCTCATGAAAAATAACACTTCTGCTGTATAGAACCTTCTTTGTATCAAGATTCCAAAGCTTGTATCCTTTTATGCCAGCACTATAACCAATAAAAATACATTTAGTAGCCTTGTTTTCCAATTTAGACCTTTTTTCATTCAACACATATGCATATGCCTCACGATAGAACAGATATGTCGGAAGGAGGGCTTCTTTCCAGACCAAATAGCGAAGGTGTTTTTCTCCAACAAAGAGCGAGTGGGAGAAGCGGTTTATTAAGTAACATGTTGTTGCAAGCACTCAACCAGGCTTGCTTAGCATACATTATGCTCTTTCCATTCTTGTCCTATTGAACCTTCCGGCAACTCCATTTTTGTTCGCGAGTGTAGAGGTGTAGTTTATGTATTTTTAATCCCACTTGATCTTCTGATTACCTTTCAAACTCATCAGAAACAAAACTCACCGCCATTTAATGGATCCTTAAAGCATTTTATTTTTCTTCTAGTATAGTGATTTTCCACAAGGTTTTGAATTCAGCAAAAGCGAATAGACACTTCTGATTTACTTTTCAAAAAAATAACAAATGCCCTTCTTGAATAATCATCAATGAACGATACATAATATATTGATTTAGACAAAGAAGGAACATTTACTAGACCAAAAACATCAGAATGTATATAATCAAGTAAACCAGAAGATTTGTGAGGACTGGAGTAGAATGAAACACAGTGTTGTTTACCATATATACAATGTTCACAAAATTTGAATTCGAGGTTACAATCATCAAGCCCTTCAACCAGGTTTTTATTTTTCAAGGTTTTTAAACCTTTTTCTCCAATGTGGCCTAGCCTATGATGCCAGAGCATAGTCTTTTCTGCTAGAAGTTTAACTTCCATAGAGTTTGCACTATCAGGAACATTTTTCTCCTTTTCTCCATGAGTAGCTTTTTGTGACTTTGTAGAGACACTATTGCATTGCACAACAAATGCATCTAGCTTATACAAGGTACCAATTCGAGCACCCCTAGCTAGCACCATTGAGCCCCTAGTCATCTTGCAGCCATTTCCAGAGAATGTGACTTGCACTCCAACATCATTCAGCTTATTAACAGAATGTAAATTTTGAGCCAGACCTGGTATATGCATTACATCATTGATTCCCTTCACTCTTCCATCAGGGAACTGAATTATGACTCTTCCACAGCCAACTATTTCTAGAGATGAATCACTTTCCAAATACACCCTTCCACCATCGTATTTTTCATACTTAGTGAACCAGTCTCTATGAGATGTCATGTGGAAAGATGCTTCAGAATCAATCAGCTAGACATCATCTGATGCTTGAGTAGCCATGGCTGCAATGAAAGCGTCTGCATCACTCTGAGAAGAATCATTATCAGAATTCTTCTTCTTTTTCTCCTCTTTGCAGTCCTTTCAGACATGACCAGGTTGCCCACAATTCCAGCACTTCACCTTGGACTTCTTACTAGGAGACTTTTACCTCCCTTCTGATTTTGATTTGGACTTCTTGTCCTTCTTCTTGCCTTTTTCTTTCAATCTACCTCAAACAACAAGAGCCTCCTTCGCCATCTAAGAATATTTTCTTCTCATCTCTTCTAATAACAAAGAAGCAACAACATCTTCTATCTTAAAAGTGGATGCCATACTCCCAACAGCCATCACCAAGTGATCCCAAGAATCTGGCAAAAAACATAACAATAGCATACAATGATCTTCTTCATCAATCTTCACACCCGCAGATGCTAACTGAGCAATCAGCATGTTGAAACCATTCAAATGATCAGCAACAGGTGCTCCTTCCTACATTTTCAAAGAGTACAACTTCTTTCTCAAGAAAAAAATATTCACCAAGGACTTGCCCTGATAAATAGCTCCTAGTCTTTTCCACAAAGAAGATGCAGTATTTTCATCATGAACATTTATATGCCATTAGCTTTTATGTTTGCTTAATGATATCTTTCAGAAATTGAATCATGTTTGTTGTTCTCTTTCATTTTCTATAAATATTATGTTAACTTTCATATTATGCTATTAGAGCAAAAGGGTTTTGTAAAGATCAAAAATATTTTTGTTAGTACTAGGTTTCTTATTTATGTTGGCAGATGGTCAACGCTCCCCTCAGGATTTGTGACATGGACTAACCGCCTCCCATGGATCTGTTAACTCTGGCAGTTGTATCGAGTATTAATAGGTCAATCTTTTGGTGCAACAACAACTGTGGGCCAACAAGTGGTATCAAATCCAAAGGTTCCAAGTTCAAATACCCCCGGGTAATGCTGAGGGGGAGTTTGTTGGAAGATGGTCAACACTCCCCTTAGGATTCGTGACATGGACTAACTGCCTTCCATGGATTTGTTAACTCTGGAAGTTGTATCAGGAATTAACAGGTCGATCTTTTGGTGCAACGACAACTGTGGGCCAACAATTTCTGTCGGACCCTAATGAGTGCTTCCCATGGGGAGATCTAAATGACCACTCTATGCTCCTATGAGCCTTAGTTGTTCATTTTCTTTCCAACAATGAAGGGTCTATGGTATTTTATGTCCATTTCATCAGAAATGAGAGCCTACTAGGATTTGGAATGTTCTAAAACTTTGTGGCACATCACCTTAGATAGTTTTTATTTCTATATTCATCTTCCCATTTTCTCCAAAACACAAAGAAGAGTCAAATTTTGTAAACATCTCAGAGGTCATTCAGTGAGGTGTAAGATGGTCACCCACTCATTCAATCTCTTGTAAGTTTGTTTGGGAGAAGTCCAACCTTTCATGATCAACACACACAATATTTACAAAAGTTAAACTCGAGATTACAATCATCAAGGTCTTCAACAAGGCTCTTATTTTTTAGGGCTCTAAGACCCTTCTCACCAATGTGACCAAGTCATTGGTGCCATAACATTGTCTTATCAGCAAGAAGCTTCATTTCCAAGGAATGATCACCCTTAGGTACACAAAATGCACGACCATCAAATGTAGTTGCTACATACTTCTCTACACAATCTGATGGTGAGGATGGAGAATCCAAAGGTCACTTCTTCAATGTATCAAAAGAACTATTGCAATGAGTTGTGCATGCATCCAACTTGTACAAGGTGCCAATCTGAACATCCTTAGCCAACACCAAAGCTCCTCTTGTCATATTACATCTTCCAATAGAGAAAAAACCTACACCCATGAATCATTTAATTCACTCACAAAGAGTAGGTTTCATACCAAACTTGGGATATCTAAGACACCATCAATTCCCTTTACTCTACCATTAGGTGATTTGATTTTGACTGTTCCATGACCAACAATATTTAGATGAAATTCATCACCTAGATACACCTTCCCACCATCATATTCTTCATACTTTGAGAACCAACTCCTCTGCAAGGTCATGTGGAAAAAAACACCTAAGTCTATCAACTACACATCTTCCAATGCATGGGTTTCCAAGGCTCCAAAAAATGTATCTATGTCATCTTGAGAGGATTTTTCAAAGTCAAAATCTAAGAAATTCTTTTTCCTTTCTTCTTCCTCTCTTCCTTGCACTCTTTTCTAAAATGGATAGATTTTCCATAGTTCCAACACTTTACCTTGGACTTGCTAGGAGACTTAGATCTCCATGAATATTTTTATTTTGAATTCTTGTCCTTGTTCTTACCTTTCTCTTTTGATCTTCCATGAAGAGAAAGGGACACCTTAGCCATGCCAAAATACTTTCTCTACATATCTTCAGACAACAATAAAGCAACCACCTCATCCATATTGAAAGTGGTGGTAGTACTCCCAATGGCCATTACCAGGTGATCCCACAAGACTGAAAATGAACACAACAAAATCATGCACTGATCCTAATATTCAATATTATCTCTAATAGACCCCTGTTGAGTATCAACATGCTAAACACATTCAGGTGATCTACCATGGATACTCCATCTTCTATCTTCAGAGGATACAATTTCTTTCTCAAGAATAACTTGTTTACTAGGGATTTAGCCTAATAAACATCTCCAAGTTTCTTCCATAAAGATATAGTCATTTTCTCTTCATGAAAATTGAGGAGCATGGAATCAACCAAGTAGAGTCTTATCGGACCCTTGGCTATTTGATCCATTAGATCCCAATCTGCCTAGGTTGTAGTAGTCAATTTTGTACTACATATTATATTCCACATATATTTTTTCATGAGCATATCCTCCATTTTTAACTTCCATAACTCAAATTTTCTATCCTTAAACTTCTCCATTTTAATTCTTTTAGATGTGATTTCTATCTTTTTCCTGCAACAAGGTTACAAAATGTTCTTATGCAAAACTCCCACTGAAACAAAGACCAACTCAAAAAGCTCTTCAAACCAACAAAGGAATCAAGGTTGACCAAGCTCTAATACCAAATGAAAGGAAGTCAGGTGAGTGGAAGTAGCTTCCTACACTAATCTAAGTAGGGGAGAGTTATAAAAACTTCCTTTTAACACCTTAAACAGTTATAACTACAAAAATATGCATATTCAATAACATGTAAAACATATAAGCAATATAAACCATAACACAATGATTATGTGGGAAAACCATTTTGGGAAAAAAACCCACACTCCAAACACATAGCTCAACTTGTATTATCAACAACAACAACAGTTATAATACAACTCACAACAATGCTCTTCAAGAATCTTCACACTACAACATAATTCTAGAGAAATTTTGGTAGCATAATGACATGTCAACAATCTTCAACATGTCACATTGAAAATGCACTAAGGAATCAAGTATTTATAGCCTTTCAACATGAAGAGAAGGTGGAAAAACTTGTCAAAATAGAATCCACACCCAAGTGTGCACATGAGTACATTATGACATGTCATAATCATAACTCATAACTTAAGGCATTTTCTATTTCAAAAACCTATCTCCTCAAAATTAGCCACCACTGAACATGCATGCATGAAAATGCCTCACTTACATGTAGGCTCCTTCATCACATGGGTCCCAACTATCATATTCATTCATAAATTGGTATAGTAATTTGTCAAAGCTATCTCTTATAGTTGTCATCGATTGTCATGACAAGTTGTTATAGCTTGTCATAGTGCATGACATAACAACTTATTACAAATGCCATCAATCTATCCTAGAATATAGGTCCTCCAAAGTGTACTCCTACCTCCATTAAAATAGCTTACAACATTCACATGTCGCCTTCCATGTAGGATGCTACATCATGAGTGGGTCCCACAAAGTGACTACATAATTGGTAGGTAAATAAACATTAGGAAAATAAATATCAACAATTAATAATCAAATTAAATGCTAGTACTCTAAGGTTGAGACACCCTAATCCAAACAAAGCTTACATCCTACTAGAGTCCTATTGATATAATTGAACCAATCAAAATCGGGTTTGAAACCTCTAGTATCCTCTAGTGATCTTCTATAACTTCTCTCTCATCCGATCTCCGAGTTTGAAAGTTTGAATTCTGCCTTGTAGGTGACTTTCCGTGAAGATGACAACTTATTGACAACTTTCTTCAATCTTGCAACTTTGTCTTTAAAGGATCTTCAAGCTCAAAAAACCTAGATATACAATCACACATGTAGAGAGAGAAAAATGTTGATTTGTTAGTGAATAGGGGTTTGCCTTGGTCAAGCCTTGTTTTGGTAATCAAACCTAGGAATGATGAATGAACAATATGCAATGTTGTAACTCACCAAACCCTTGATATGAAGTCCACAATATTATGTCAAATGGATAGCATGAATGTATATCTTGATACTTGATTGAATGCTATGGATCTTGATTTGAATGCTTGCTTGAATCATGAAAACCTACATCACAAATATTAGCTCAAAGAACACACATGATGCATGATGACTTTGACATGATGCTTGAATCTTGAATATAGCTCCAAAATGCTTGATAATCAACTCTTGAATGGTTTTGGATACTCTTGAATGCTCTTTTGATCATAAATTTGCTATAATGCTTGAATACTTGAAAGCTTAGATCTTGTCAGGATTGCTTAGGAGAAAATATGTGAAATAACCTTGTATTTATACTTGTTTATGCCAAATTTATTGAAATTACAACACTACAAGCTAACATCAAATCTAGGAGAATAAAATCCCACCAAGAATTGAATTCAAAATAGGTCAAAGCTAAAATGAGACTGATGCACCAGTTGGGGCATATGAGTCCTAGTAGCCTAAGCTTGGGACACAAATTTCAAGAAATGTTAAGTTCTATACCACATTCAGGTTCATGCCCCAAGACTTAGGTGGGACACATATGCCTAAGGTGGCATATGAGTCCCATATCACTAAATTTGGAACACACAACCCAAAATCATGAATTATGATTGTTCATTAGATAAATGTCAGGATTATCCTTGGAAAGATCCATTAAATAAGGCTTGTGGATGCAAAATAGGGCCAAATAAGGCATAAAGAAGCCTAGTTTTAGCAGGGAGGGCCCAAACAAGTGTGAAAATGTAAAGGGATACATTTTTCTACACTACAATAATAAATAGCCCTTTCATGACCTTCTAAATCATGTTGTGCAAGTAGTGACCCTAGGGTGAGTAATGTGGTAGATATGTACAATAGTAATGATTTTCCTAGGATGGGAACCATAAGGACTAGAGGTGATTCCATATATTCTTTTATTTTATTGAAATCCTATTCGTAAGAGTCATCCTAGTGAAAATCATTATTTTTCTTCAAGAGGTGAGAGATGATTGCCACTTGTCTAGTAGCTATACAATGAAATTTTTGATAGCCTAAAGTTTATCCTAAAGAATATATAATTGTTTGATAGTTTATGGAAGTGCATCTCTAAGATGGTAGTGAATTTGATAGGATAAACTTCTATACCTTGCCTAGAGACAATGATGCCTATAAGTCTCCTAGATGTGACTCCAAAGACATATTTCTCATTATAAATCCAGAATTTGTATTTTTTCTTGAATGCTTACTCATTCAATAATATGTGTTTGATCCTCTCTTTTTTTTACTTACTTAGGAGATCATGTACATTGTATTCCATGATATCATGCAAAATATCATGACAGTTGACTATCATTATCTATTAATAGGTGGCTCCTAAATTTTAAAGCCCAAATGACTTGATCCAATAACAAGAGGCACCTAAAGGAGCAATAAAGGTTATTTTATGTTTTTTTTATGGGAAATCTGAATTTAATTATATCGTAAAAAATAATTCCATGAGGGATAACATTTCATACCTTGCCATGTGAGATAAAATATGGTGTATATGTTTGGCAAAGGAAAGTCATCCTTAGAACATATATTTAAATATCTCTAAAGGCTATACAAAATATAATTCCTTTTTGGTTTTAAATAATAGGAATGATGTTGGATATCCATTATGAATAGTCGATTAGTCATATATAGCTATCCTCTAATATTTTATTAATTTATTTGACTAGAAGAGCTACCTATGGATGCATCTTATGAATTTTTTATTTGACTAGTTTGGAATTTTGGCGTACCACAAGATGGTGTACAATAAGAGAAGGGTCTAGGCCTAACATATCTACATAAGACTAAGCAATTTTTATAGTAGATTTATAGAGGATGGTTGTAATGGTGTCTCATTCTTCTAATAAATTGTTTGTTATAATAGAGACCTGTGGTTTTTGGATCGATGTCAATACATAAGTTGATTGATTATAATTCCTCTCCTAAAAGTGTTGATTGGTCATGCCACTACAAATATTAAGGGAGAAGGTTGAGTTTCTCATTTTTTTATGCCTCAAAAAGGTTTTCATTGCGAGGCACATCAATTTTTGTTCCTTCTTATTTTTCTTTTGCATTTGATTGTGCCTCAAAAATGTTTTCACTAGGGGGACTTTGATTTCTTAATTTTGTTTTTTAATTATTTTGCATCCAATAGTGCCTCATTTAGTTTCTTACTAGGGGACTTTGGTTTTTTTTCTTTTTTGGAGTAAGGAAGTTGACTTGTTCTTTTGAATAAGATATTTCGTCGAGATCTATTTCAATGCATTTTTAATGGTCATTAGCTAAAATATCATCGTAGAGGACTATGAGTTCAACTCTAGCTCTATCAGTTTTGAATATGTCTAACAACATGGGATATTGTGTTAGACATCTAAAATAGATTGAATGACCAAGATCTTCTATGAGAGAGATAAGCTATAAAACTGTAAATGAAATAACACAATTATAGACCCAAGATTCCAAGAGATGTGTAAATGTCAAGATGACAAGATTGTATTAGGAGCTTAAATCAAATCTATAGAATAATGACTACATGCATCAAGGTGCATGTATTTCAAAGTATGCAACAATGCAAGAGAATGAATGGAAATACAAGCTAGGTAGTGAGTTTATATAGAGCTAAGGAGATGATGGAGGTGGAAAATATAACAAATAGGAATTAACCACCAAAAGTGGAAAGTTATCCACCCTTTAAGGAAGGGGACACCACATCACTTAGCTCCTAGTTATTAAATGATAAACTAACTTAATTATCCTAGGCAAGCTTAAAGTGTTTAAGAGAATGGATAGATTGATGTACGCAAGATTGCTAGTCAATTTGAACAAGATATATTAAGTATGAAACTTTAGTCCAAGAGGAAAAAATTAATGTTTCTTCAAATCTTCTAGAAATTTGTCATGATGTTAAGACAAGTCCTATCATGAAAAATTGAGTAGCTTGATGAAAACCTTTTCTGGGATGAGTTGGAAGACTTCTGCTCAAATGTTGATTTCAAGCTAGCATCTCATAAATTAGAAATTCATGAGCAATATGAACAATAGGAGAAAGTGGCCATGTCCTCATATGAGCCACAAAAACTAGACCATTTCAATCAAAATGATGATAGAGAATTAAATCATAAGCGTGAAATCAGTGTTGGTTTTTTAAACATTTCCCTTTCATGATGATGTCCTATTAGACATCTATCCCAGCTAGAGACCAAAAAGATACCACATTTCATGCTTACTCTTAAGCATGAAGTTGAGCATAAAGAGGAAAAAATCATCTTACCCATCCATTCCAATACCACAACATGTACAATCAACTCAAATGGGTAAGTGAGTTTGATTTCATTCTTGAAGAAGAATCTTAGCATTTTATTGAACACACCTATCCTCTCTCCATCAATGGTTGGTTGTACATAAGCATGAAAACAATTAAGTTGATTAGAAAGGGAATCTATTTTGACAAACCAATTAATGGTTTTGGTTGATTTATTTTTATTATTGGTTATTTTAGGTTAGATTAGTTTTATTTTTTCTTGTTCTTCTCCAAGTTCTTGTTGCACATGTTGTATTTTCATTAGAAAAATGCATTCTTAGTCAAGTATTTACGATAGTTTGTTTTGTTCTTTTTTTCTTGTTGTTTAAGGTAGGTTAGCTACTTGATCAAGTCTATGGTCTTCTCTTAAAGGTTTTTCTCATGTTCCCATTTGACTCCTATGCCTAATGTATGCTTAAGTCCATTATTTATTGATGTTTAGTAGGTAAAAACTGCTAAGAGGTCACCAAAATTTTGATAAATTGAGCCCTACCAAGTTCAATCATTCACAAAGTGGTCTTTGGATTAGTTATCATTTCATTTCTTGTCAAAATATTGGTCAAAATTATATATATTTTAGGAGTCTTGAGATAAGTATATTCCTTTTTTTGATAGATCACTTACTTTTCTTAAACTTTAAAATTAACCTTATTAAGGGCTCATGTTTAGGTAAGAGGAGGGAAAATCCATTGAAAGAGTCAAATCTTGTTAAAACTTTGAGTTACTATTGATTTTTGTTTAGGGTTAGGTCATTGGTCTTATGAACATTTCAAATGGCATGTTGAATGTATGAAAACACATGTAGTTGAACATTTCAAATGGCATGTTGAATGTATGAAAACACATGTAATGGCATGTTTAATGTATGAAAACACATGTAGTATCCATGTGTGGCATGTTGAAGTAGGAAAGAGAGGTTGTATGGTATGTTTTAGATAGAAAGATCTATTATAGGGGCTCATATGCATCTTACCTATGTGTTCAAAGTTCTCCAAGATGCAAGTTCTATGTGGTTGCATTATACACTTCATCAAAGGATAAAAATGGTGTGATCCAATATGATTGAGTTTAATGACTTTTTATGGGATTTTGAGGATTTTGAATATCTTACTATTCACACCCATAAGAAGTTTGAAGCTAGAATTGTTGCAATGGTCCATCTAAGGGAGATTGTGACTGTTTTATGTTTTTCCTCCCTAACATTATACTATTTTTGAAGAATGTGAGCTTTAGTTTATCTAGATGTAATTGTGAGTAAGAATGATATCACTTATAGAAATAAATTGTTGTATTATATTGTAAGAGAGACCTCCACATATCCAAATCCGGTTTGCAAGTGTGTGGAGAAACACTTGTAATTATAGTCATCATTATCATTTGTGGACTTTGAATGAAATTGAAACCCATCATTATTTAAGAGTTAGTTGAGAATGGATGTGTCACCTTTGGATTCAAAAAATATTTTCTATTTCTACCAGTTCAATTCTTATAGAGTGCATTGCCTTTTTCAATACCCCCATTAGGGGCTCTTTCATTTCCCCAAGAGGTTTCTTTTGATAAAACAATATTGGAAAATAATGAAGATCATGTTGTTAGTTTAGCCTCCTTTAAGAGATATTGAGAGGATGAGTATATTCAACTTATATCATAGTCATTCAATTTACAAGACCATTTCCATTAAGTAGCATGGATCCTACAAGAATTCCTAAGGTCATATCTCTAGGGCTTGGAGTTGGTTGGACTGCTCTTCATTAGTTACTAGGCTATGAGCAAGGGTCTATAGGATTTCATTCAACAAGATTTATGTTTTTAAACAAGGTGGTTTATTTGGCCGGTAATAAAAAAGATCAACATAAACCAAATTTTATAAAGTGAGCTTGGGATGCTATAAACATTTTCATTGGATGTGGTTATGATCATGTAAAGAGGAGAGTATTCTATACATTGAATGGTGATCAAGCTTGTTTCTGGTATGTGATGCGGATGACTTCAGTCATCCTCTATACCCAAAAATTGTAACCAACTATGATATGATTGTGTTGGAAAAATTTGGATAGAGCCAATTCAAGTAATTGTTTGCTAATGAACAAAGAGTGGTTGAACCATGATTCAAAAGGTCACTACTAAGTATTCCTATAAAACTTCTAGTATTGTCCTATTATGAAGATAGTGGCGATCTTTCCACAATGAGAATAGATTTTTCATGGATAGTAAAAGTTGGATATTCAAATTTATAAGATCTACAATAGAAGAACCTCCCTTCTAAGGTTGATTATAATTTCTTTGAGATATCCCTTGATAACAAATAAATTCATAGAACCTATGAATGAGTAGTATTCTATGCCAAATACATATTTTATTCATGATTTTGGCAATTGTGGAAGAAACTTTAGAAGAGTAGATGAAACTAATACTCACACATAGATTGCTTATTATTTTCAATCTACTTGGAATTGGAAGAGGACTTGACCTCAAGTGAATAAAATATATTTTTATTCTTGCAAAAAACTTCTTGATTTTTCCTATTGCCTCTGTGATGAAGAATTAGTTAGTGAGTTAATGCTTAAAAAGAGATCAAAATAGTAAATCAATGTGATGACTTAGGAGAGGTCCACATTATCTAATTGAGAAGCATTCATTGCATCATATCCCATCGCAAATGTGAAAGAGACCATAGGATTGATGAAGATCGCTCAATGAGGGCATAATGAGATCATTCAAGAAACTCAACATGAGGAATTAGTTCTTTATATTTTGAAAAATACTCTTTGTAGTTGCACAAAAGAGTTCAATTGCAATGGGTAGTTTGATTGGGATACACTTCCACATGAGAATGAACGGTTTATGTCTTTTTCTTCTTTGTAACTTCCAAGGCTTCTAGAACTAAACAAGACAATTTCATTTGACCTAAATGGAGTGTCAGATAAAATATTTTCTATCTTTACAAGGGATTTTTCTACCCTATAGGAACATGTAGTAGATGTTATCTATACTATCTTGGTTGTAATGAAATTGTTTCAAAGCATAATATTATTATAATTATTGTAAAAATGGTAATAGAGAGTCAGATTTTAAATATTGTGATGTGCTTGGCTATTAATATCTATTGAACCTTTTAGATTCTCATTTTGGAGTGGAACTTAAATGACCCTAACAAATCTACTCATCATGCAAGAGCTTGTTAATATAAATGTTAAATATGTTCCAAATAGTGAGGGGTTTTGTTACTATGAGTTGGCAATTTTTACCATTGTGTTTTATCTAATCAACTAATCTACCATATCAAGTGGTGAATAGAATTGTCATAGAAATGGAATTCTTAGCAAGAGTTTGGGTACTTGATCCTTTCTATATGGACACCAAAATCTATAAACAGTGAAAAACATATAGTATTTGTTAAACCTTAACACTCATCAAGACTCTATGGAATTGCATGAATCTATGTCAAACATGAATATCAAAAGGTGGGTCAACAATGATTTTTATGGAAGACAAGGGTTGTAAAATGACAATAGAGTATGCACACCTGTGGATAAAATCTTGCAAAAGTAGTGAGGTCTCTATGATAAATAGTGAAATTGAAGAAGCATGAAACCATGGATAACTTTTCCAAAGAAATTTTAAAGTCTCTAGATACAGAGAAGATACTAGGTTGTTTACATTCCAATGTTTCTTCAAAAATAAGTATCAAAGAGAAACAATACAAGAAAAAAAAGTGGTAATGATTTTGATTGATGATATTGATAAGAGATTTGTAATTCTTTTTCATCCCTAGTGCAATTGTTGGGGTCAAAGTTGATGAAAAAATTCTCATTTACATCAACTCCACTAGTCCAAGCTTGCAAAGATGAGATTAAAAAACAAAAATAATTAGTTTCTAGTTGTGAAAAAATAATAAGAAGAAAAGGGACTAGTGAAAATGCAATGGAATGCACACAATATAGGACTAGGTATAAAATCTTATATTCCTTATGAAGGTCTGAACTAGTGATGAAGAATCTAAAGACAATATGGGATGGTGTCATGTTTTGAGGTTAGAGAATCATCTAATGTGTTCTAATTATTATAGAGAGAATTATATGGATATGGAAGACTTAAATACCATACAAATATTCTAGTAGATTGAAGGTCATAAAGGAGGTTTGAAAGTATAATTTGAGGACTCTTATGAAAAGATTCCCATTCCACACCAACAAATGATGCTCAAAATAGTTGCAAAAGATAGGAAATATGTCCTATTTTCATTGAAGAGTAGTTTGGTGAACATTAGTAGTAGGTTTTGATATTTTTTAAGAGGTGGAAATTCATGAAGACACAATTTCATGCAACCATCTTGGAATATTCAAAGAAAACAAGAACAAATCATCATCAACATTTTTCCCAATGCCTTAAAGGAGGTTTCCAAGGAATCAAAGAAGTAAATTTATGTATCCCTAGTGCTCAAGGGATGTTTACCCAACATCAGGTAGTTGAAAACATACATTTCCATCAGGGATAACTTTAAGAAACCCCCCCCCCCCCTTGGCGAAGGTGTAAAATCCTGGCGAATCTTTCCTTTTATTTGAAAAAAATTATTAATTTTCCTAGCGAATCTATAGCATATTATTAAAAAATTTGTAAAATCCTTGTGAATCTTAATGAATAATTGGAAAAAATAATAATCATAATGGCGAATCCTAGTGAATAATCACTAAAAATATTAATTGCAATGGCGAATCTCTCCTTTAAAAAATTACATAGTTGGTCGGTGCAGTTCCCCCATATTTTTTTTGTCTTTTGTAATATTGAAGTAAGGGTTCGGGGGTGGCAACCACCGGCGGGGTCAAGGGGTAGTGCCCCTTGCGGGGGTCAAGGGGGAAGAGCCCCCTTGTGGGGGTCGAGGGGGAAACAACAAATTTCTGGCCTCAACAAGCCTTTTAAAATGCATGTGTATATAAACTCACAGAGTCAACCTGCAGCCATCCGATAAAAAAGCTAATCGATGGCAATAAATAAAATCCCTATTCAAGGCTAAAATATCACTAAAATGAAATGGTAATTTATTATTAGTGGCGATATTGCCCCAAAATTAATGGTAGGAATATAATATTATTGGTGAATATAATTAATATTTGTAATTAGAGTATAAACTACTCGCGAATCGGTTCTAATGACGCATCGTTTAAATAATAATGCATAGGCTAATTAATTGAGACAAAATTATTTTTTGTAAAAACCCGGCGATTCTGCATCCTTTTTAGCTTGTACTATTTTCCATTTCTGGAGGTCTCGATTTCAATTATTCACCAATTGGCGAAGATTCACCACTAAAGTTTCACCTAATTTCCATGAAGGGAACACCTCCTATAAACTATCCTATTGTTTTTACTTATTAGATATATTTTATAAGTAAGAGGAGATATGTATTTTTTATTTTCAAGAGAAAAAATGTAACAAACTCTCTATCAATTGTATAAAAACCTTTTTTTAATCAATAAAACACTAATTTTTTTCCTTCATCATATTTTTTGTTGTGTATTGTTGAATGGAATAGGAAATTATCTTGTGAAAAATAATTTTACTTGTAGTTGTTTTCATTCCAAAACCTATGCAAAATATTAAGGTGTTGTGCATGAACTTATCAATAGTTTAAAATCATATTTGTGCATGTAAAATCTATACAAAATTTCTATAAACCTAATTTAGTGCATCACCACACATCTCTTTCATTTTCAGTTCAAAACTCTTTACTATTTTCTCAAGATGAAAACAAAACAACATAGGATTAGTTTCAATCTTAGGAAAGGTTAGTAGAAAGGAAACCAACCCTTCATATAGAGGTTGATCTCAAATTTCAAGTCCCACAACTTGAGAGATCATCCAATGTTTCATTGAATAGTTGAGTTGATTTCTCAACAAGGGTGCATATTTATTTAGAGTGATAGCATGACCCACCTAAACTGGAAGCCAAATAACACCTTTGTATTCTCTCTCTACATTATCATAATCTCTAATTATTCTAAGGTTTCATGTCATCCTTGTAACATCCCAATTGTTTGATAAGTTTATATGTATAGATATTCTAACTAGACCTACCATCTATGAGGATTCATTTGACTTTATGTTTTTTGATAGTGGCTTCCATATGGAGTGCTTTAGTGTGGGATGGATCAATGGGAGGAATATAATTTGGCTTAAATACAACCTAATATGAAGAGGATAAATGACCCACTAGAGTTTGGAATTGATCAAGGTTGATATCATTAGGGACTTGTGACTCTCTTAAGGTATGATCAAATATGTCCTTATGAACAAGTGATTATCTAAGAAGCTCTAAAATGGATATCTATACTAGTTTCTTACCAATATGCTTTACTAATTAATATTGGATGGCTTATTGGGAGGACAAGGAGGCCCCTCAAATAGTAACTTGACAAAACTTGGTGGTGATAATATAGTTGCAATTTTTATTGTGATGGTATTGACTTATGAATAAGATTCTTCAATATGACCAACTATTGAATGATATTGTTGATTGTAATCAATTACCTCTAAACTTGGTGTACCTAAGCCTCACACTTAACTCAACATATGTATTTATCCAATATCAAGCATGACCTTTTGGGTATTTATATGTCAACCCAAGGATGTATCTTCCTAACATGGTGTAAGTATAGTATGTATGAAAATATGTTCCTAGTGATTGAAACTCTAGAATCATGTATAGAAAAATAAAATTAAACCTTGCAAAAAAATAAGTAAATATTTTTCTTAGGAAAGAAATATATTCTATAAATTCCTTAATATACTATGAATTATATAGTAGATGCTATGAGTTCAATGTAGATCTTGTGGGTTAACAAAATTAACCTATTAACTTTAATAAACTTGATTGTAGAAAATAAATCTAACTATCATTATAAGAATCTAGGCTAATGGGGTAAATGATCAGTTGTATTCCACCTCATGTGGGCCCTTACTTCAATTAACTACACCCTTCTCTTTTCCTGAAATGGACTATTATCTAATTCAATACATCATAAGATTCATAATACTAATGTACCAAGGGAATCTTGTATGGTAGAAAACTCAATCTTATATTATCTCACAAAATATATTAGATGCATGAAAAAATATCATCCACTAGAATCTTAGATTACACCATATATACATCTACCTCTACTCTTGTGTATTTATTGATTCTTAACAACTAACATTACACTTTTCCAATCACTCCCAATCACATAAGAGAGGGGCTTCTTATTTTATAAATAATAATAAAACTAGAAGACTATGTTTGAAACAATCAAAGAGGAACACTTCTACTAGGACATCCTGATTCATGCATGAAAGAGCAATTTTTTGAGAAATATAAGGGTGTTTGGTTGAATTATATTAATTCTCTCAAGTAATCCTATCAACATTGTTGGAGAATATGCATTCTATCACCTACTCAAACATTATTCCTTACTATTAGTTAGTTTCATCCTTGGCTGTAGGGAAGCTGTCAAGACAACTATAGACATATTGCAGTCTTGGTTGTAGGTACGCTATAGGCTTCACTACAAGTTGTCATATTAATTATTGTGAGTAGAAGTCAGTTCCCTATAAAAAATTTATTCTAATATTATCATAACTAAGAAGAAATGTTATATTATTTCGAGAATAACTATCTTAATATGCAATTCATTAAAACATCTTACAAGAAAACACAACTCTTTTTTCAAAATATCCATTAAAACTATTGTTTATCAGTAAGAATGTTTGTTGAAATGTATTTTGAAATAGGAAACATAAGCAGTAAATAGAGGAAACTATGAAACCCATCACACCCCCAGGTGATCAAGTTGTGTATCCTCAAGCAACTAAGGTCTTTCATTGTACATGAGAGTGATGAACCTTTAAAGTCAAACAATTTAGTGGATCCCTCACACTACTTCAAGTAAAACATTTTCTAACCCTCTATGCACTCTTATTTGGCATCTTAATCATGTGCAATAAAAATCCTATTACCATGCAAATGTGGAATGAGAAACCATAGAAGAGGGACTCAAATATGAGTGGAAGCCAAGTGGGACTATATTTTTGTACTAAGTTGATATATTTGTGTACCTTGCTAACTGCTATATGGTGATTATGCACTGAATAGGAAAGATTCAAGTAATTTTACACATTCATAGGCACAATAAGATAGGTTTATTCATATATTCAAATTATATACCCTTTGTACAATGTACATTTTTCCTACAATCATAGATATAAAAATCACATATGTTTGGGTAGCATAATTATAATTTACTACTCTATATTGTTTCTCTATTATTACATATATATCTCAACTTCTTTTTCATTTTTTCTTCTCTTCCCCTTCTTCATGTAGTGAGGTTGGATGCTTATATGACCTTTTATTAGTGTTGGGACATATCCTTATCTATGTCATTGTGTCCTCTCATCCTTGAAAAGATACCACATGATATTAATCAGTATTGTAACGATCTTTCAATAATTGTTAGTCTATTTTGTTTCTAATTCTTAACTTACCAACATTAACCATCACTTATTCAAAACCCTACAAATATAATTCTGAAATCAAACACAAAACCTTTACTCTTATTCATTAAAAGAACCTAATGTTATTCATTGCAAATAAGGACCTTAAGAGAAAATTAATGGCTTGTACTTAAATTTCAATAAATCTTAGAAAAGATACTTAATCGCTTAGTAGACATATAAATCTAAAGGGTCTCCATGGACAATCTTATGCTATCAATCTTAGAGAAAACAATGTTCCCTTGAATTATAACACTTTTGTAGACTTATGTGCAACACTTAAATAACATGAAACTAAGATGGTTAAGGTTAGTAAGGCTTTTACATTGACACCCACAACAACAAACAAGTTCAAAAAATCTTATAAGGAATCATTTATAATGAACAACAATACCAACATAAAAAAAGAAGTGGTAAACATAGTATCCAAAATCACTCCTCCATCCACTACTCTTATACATTTAATGCTATTATACTTCCACCTAATCTCTTTCAATACTTCAATTGACATGGACTCATATCAAATTATCATCAGTCAAGCTCCCTACAACCTCCTTCAACTTCCTCCAATTTAACCTATATTTCCCTTCCTCTCCCTAAAATCTATGACACCCACATTCTACCAATTTCATAGGGTTCCTAATCATGAATCTAAGAGATGCATGACCTTAAAAAAAGATTCAATATTTGGCAGATAACAACCTCATTAGTATAGATGGGGTTAATGATAAAGGGAACAATTCCAGCATACCTCTAAATCAAAAATTTCAAATATTCAATAATCCTTTTCTTCATCACTTGACTAATATGAAACCCATACATAATCATCTTCCTTCCAATGAAATCATAGAAACAACCTTAGATATAATTTTATATCCATAGATACAATCACCTACTCTAAAATTTAAACTAATGACACAAACATCTAAGGTTAAAGGAAAGAAAACTTCCAAATCTAAGGTAGAATCAAATTTAGTAAGTGAAAATACATATAAGAAGAAGAAGAAATTTGATACAAAAGCCACTACCTCTTCTAATTCAAGTGAGTATCCTTCCAATACCAAAAGTAAAATAAATGGTCCTTGTCATTTTTTTTGTTATATATACTAGGTCATGCAATCACACAATGTTTTCAAAGGATGGAAGCCTTGGAAGAGGCCATGAAGAAACACAATACTTATATTCACAAACATAGCAAAGATCAAAAAATTATAGCTAAAGGTTTGGATTCATTTGCATAGAGTTGGTTATTTGATTCAAGAGTTCTCACCACATGACCAACTCACATGATCTACTTGAGTCTCTTTCTAATAATACTACTTATATTTTAGCGGGTAACTATACATAGATTTTATTTTTGGGGGCAAGTACTATACAATAAAAATGGTTGCACTAAGGATGCACTCTATATTCCTAACATTTCATCCAATCTTCTCACCATATTTTCCATACTAGGGATGTGAAGATAGTTAACTTCTCCCCATATAATGTAGTTATTAAAGAACTACAACAACTTGAGATTTTTTTGCTTCAATTAGAGTTTATCATGGATCTATATTGTACAAGTTTCATAGTTTTGAGTCGTCTTATGGAGTATCATACATAGCCCATATAGATTATTTGATAAACCATTTGCATGAGATGTTTGGACACCTTAATTTTAGGTATCTTCAATAGTTGAGTATAGAGAATATGGTCCTTGGTCTTCCTAATGTTTCATGTGTAGAGGGAGTTGTTTGAGGTTGTGTCCTTTCCAAACATCACTAGGAACCCTTTCCTAAGGTTAAGTATCAATTTAATACAACCTTTATTGATTTGGTGCATAATGAGCTCATGTCATTTCTAACTCCCTCTTTTTCAAGAGGAAACTACATGATCACCTTCATTGATGATCACTCTCATCACACTTGGACCGTGTAATTTAATACAACCTTTATTGATTTGGTGCATAATGAGCTCATGTCATTTCCAACTCCCTCTTTTTCAAGAGGAAACTACGTGATCACCTTCATTGACGATCACTCTCATCACACTTGGGTGTAATTTCTTAAGCACAAGAGTGATGTCTTCACCACTTTGAATAAATTTAGGGTGTTCATGGAGAAGAAATCAAGTTCTTCTCTTCAAAAAATGTGTATAGATGATGGGGGGAATATGTGAACTAGATCTTTAAATATTATTACATTGAACATGACATACATCACTAGTATTCAATTCCCTACACTTTTCAATATATTGTGTGCTTCTAAAAGAAAGAATACATCACTAAGAGTAATCCTCCTTGATGAGGATTCATACATGAGATCTTGTTCCTCATCCCAAGCGAATAAATTTGGTTCAGTGCAAGTGGGTGTATTACACAAAATTATGTAGAAAATTATTCTATTAACAAGTACAAGACATGTCTTATTGCGAAGGGGTTTTAAGGTTGAGGATATTGATTATTTTGAGAACTTTTCTCATGTTTCCAAGATGGATTCCATTCATCTTGTACTTTCTCTAGCTACATCATAGGGATGGTAATTTTTTTAGATGATCTTTGTGAGGAGATATACATGGAGAAATCTCCTAGTTTTTTGAAGGATTCTTCCCTTATTTTCAGTTTTATTTTTCATTGTATGGTCTCAAACAAGAATCTTAGGCTTGGTATGAGAAGATGGATAGCTTCTTGCTTTCTTCTAGCTTCACGCATTACCATAACAATCTTAAAATATACATTCAAAGGCATAGAGATGATATTATTATTATTGTTTCATGTGTGGATGATTTTGATTCTCACAAAAAGTTCCACTTCCATGATCTAGAGTGTCCATTGAGCATTGATGGAGTAGTTTTTATATGACTAGTCTTGGTCTTCTATATTTATTCCTTAGTCTTTTGGTTCACTAGTCTTTATGAGTCTGTATGGTGACTTTAAAAACTAGTCATATGAAACCAAATAAACCACCCATTCTCCCCCTCACCCTTATACTACCTCATCATCTCAAACCATTTCTACATCACCCACTAATAGTTATTTCCCTAAAATATTGTAACCAAAAGACAAATTAAAAATATAGACTTCTCACCCATTCCCCAACCTACAACTAAGTGTTTCCCACCTACCAAACCTCTATATTTCCATAATAAACCTACTCCTACACCTCTATCCCATTTTGTTCCTTATCTACCCTCCAAAAACCCTACACCATTGTCATCTACCAAAAGATAATCTTGAATATAAATAAAAGATAAGAAATTAAAAAGAATTAATGTTTTTCTTACCCTATCATACCTTCCCCTTCTGATTCTATAAATTCCCATTATACTTCCTTTCCTAGAGTCGATAAATCGTCTAAAAATTATCATTATTCCTAAATCTATTCTAGTCACCCTTATTTTTTTTAAGTGTAAAAGGCCTAAGCTTGTATTGTATTACTATATTAATATAAAAGAGAGTTGCAATGGAGCTATCAAGGATTTCTCAACCTGAACGATGATATAATAGGTTGTAATTCAAAAGCCCAGTTTGTATGAGATATATATTATAAGCCTGGCTGGCATGTTTACAGTTGCCCATAGTTTGCTGCCCATAGTCAGATATCATAAGCCAAAATTTTAGACCGGCATGCTTATAATTTCCCAAAGTTAGGGGCTTAAACATCGATGTATATCAAAAACAAAATTTGCAGATTAGCATTGGGGAAATTCATTCCTTCATCCTGCAAATCCCTACTGAGTTTTCATCTTGGTGTTCTTCAGAATCTGCTGTCACTGCCCTGGAGGGTTGAGGGTTTTCACCAGCCACGATGATGGGGTGGCATTCGTGTGTGAGGAGATAGGAGATAGCATGGTATTTGTGCTTGAAGCTTTCCACCATGTCACTACCCAATTCGATACCGTTCCTTTGCAGAGAGCCGTAAATGAACCTGTTTGAACCCATTTCCAGCGACATCTTTATCATATCATGCACCGATACGTATGTCTGCTTGTGGAGAAGGTAGTGACACAAGAAGAGACCCCCAACATGTGCCTCCCTAATCCCAAAGTCATATTTCTGCAAGCTGGTTAGTAATGCATTGTCCTCTAAGAAAGTGTCCTGCACAACCGAGCCAACAATGTTTTGCACAGAGGAATAACATTGTAGAAGATCAACAAGATTTGACACAAGTATAGACAGAATTTGGGATGGAAAGATTAACCTTTTTGCCTAAGGGTTGAGGATTTCTTCCCCAATGATGCACTTATGCATTTCAACATGCTCGAATAGTTGGTCATGAAAATCTGGTTTACGTCTGCTTTACCAATACTGCCACCCTTATTCATGTCACTTTCCCTCACCATTATTTGTCCCTTGACACTCTTAATCCCTCTAGCTTAAATATTTTCCTACCCACTTCCCTTCCAATAAAATGTAAGTTTGAGCACTGTCCCACCCCTCCACATGGGTAAACCTAACCCAAGCTTGTGACTTCTATTTTTTCCACTACCAAAATAGATTATATATTTGCTACACATGCCTCTAAGGAGGCATTTTGGTTACAAAGGATTTTTATAGGCATTAGTTTTTATTGTAGGGTTTTTAGAATTAGTTGTGATAGAGAAAGTGCTATTTTTTGGCCAAGAATCTACTGTATCATACTTTTGCTAAACATGTTGATGTTCAATGTTACTTTGTGTGAGATATGATAGAGAATGATAAGGTCATACTATATAAATTTGATACTCAAGAAAATTTTGTAGATTCCCTCACAAAGCTAGTGTCTACAAATAAGATCTCTTAGTGTAGGAAGGCCATGGGTCTTGGTTCTTGTACTTATTTTCATTTATATTTTTTATGGATGTTGGTGTAAAGGATATAAAGTCATAAAATCCTAACCTGGGAATTGGACATTCCGATGAACTAACATCTTCTCATGGTCGTTCATTTACTTTGTCAAACTAGGGAGCATTATACTTGAAATGGAGCAGCACGTATTTTAAGTCTCTGATCCCGATTTACCGAAAATAAATCGTGAAAGGAATTCTACTTATGCTACAGGAATGTAATGCGAAAGCCTTCTAAATGTAATCAAAATAGAAATCATAACAACTATAACTGAGGAACAAACTGTGAACTGGCCTTATGCTGCATGAACAAACACAGGGATGGATTCCTAATGCTGTAGGAACAATATAAGATTGAGTTTGCATGAAACTTCAAGAATGAAATCTAACTTATGATCAACAGAAAATAAATGACTAACTAACTAACTACAGATACTTACTAAGTGGGCCCCTTTAGCAAGCATCAACTAATTATGCAAGGAGTGAACTCAGAACTTCATCAGCTTTTATTCATAAACTCAAAATGGTATACATTGTTCTGCTCATATGGAAACTAACAAAAAACTCTATCTCTTATCATAATACTAACTCTTACATACTCTGCTCCTCATTATCACACTAAATTTTACATGCTATGCTTGCTCACTCGCGCAGGAGGAACACTTATTTATAAGAAAAGCAACAAACTAACTAACTTAACAGAGAAAGACGTAGACATAAATGAATTCTGAAACTGAGGAACAGACTTCTCATAAATGAAAACATATCCATTCAACACGATCCAGAGAATTTAGCATTCCACTCTTTCCAAATTAATGATCATTTAAGTTTCTTCCCAATGACCCAGACAGAGAGTCTTCGCTAGAACAACTTCCTCGACACCGTGCTGCAAATGGACTTTACTGCAAGGCCGAAGTCTATTGCACTTGACTCGTTCATGCTCCCTTCAACAACCTATGATGCAGAAGGTGACAGAGGTGAAAGAAAGCATTCGTGGAAAACAACACGATACATTCATTAATCACATATTAAATCTATCCCATCATTCAAAAACCATATGCATTATATCAGTCGCTCGGGAAGTCAAAACAGGGTAATTAATAAGACACATGGAGATGTTTAGGCTACAGGAATGTAGGAATATATTGCTACAGGATACTACCCATTTTGGATAAAAAGTCTTTTAATAAAAGAGTTAAAACATCCATTAGCAGTAAAAGTAGAGATATTAAAAGTACATCATAATACTCAAATTATGAGCATATCCTGAGCTCATCGGATGTATTTTTAATGTATAATGCCAAGTGGGAGAATTTCAACTTTAAGGTTCCATTTACCTTAAAATCCTAAGTATGAATTTTATGTCTCTCCAACACTCTTAGAAGGTGTACTTAGAACCTAGTGTGTAAATGGAGAAATAATACGTAATATCAATTTACCTAGATTCTTCACATTTTTTCATATACATTGATGAAGGAGGTGGAGCACAATGGTTGTGGTTATGGTTGACTTTAAGGTAGTTTAAGTAAATTTTCCATTTATCAGTGCTAGAGGAAAAAGTAGAGAATCTTGTTATGATGTAGATGGTTCATATGAGTTAGTGGAGTCCAAAATAGAGTGCTAGACTAGAGAATGTGAACCATTGAGGATTTATTGGTCAAATATCCCTTTGTGGTTATTCTTTCTATTTGGGGACTAATTAGCCTTACGAAAATTTTAATTTTTTTGTAACGTTGGATTTTATAAAATGGATCTTCATATAAAAGGATTTTCTACTTTGTCCAACCAAGTGTCCCCTATCCACTCTTACATTATCTTCATACTTGACACATATGTCATTATAGACTACACACTCTATGATGTAGTGTCACTTTGTCTTTACCATAACCTTGTTATAAAATATGATTGTTTTCATTTTCCACTCTTCTTTAGGCGTTATTTACTTATCGGTCTCACTTATAAGATGATTCAAGCTAGTCTATAATTGTCCATCAATATTTTTCCCTTCAACTTGATTTCTCCTCTCATACAAGGTTTTTCATCATGGTCCCATATGAAGTTAAACTCTTTTATATTGTGCACTTTCTTCTATCTAATTTATTTTTCTACATGATTGACCTCTCACATACTTTTTTATTTTCTTTTTAATGTTTGGACACTCTTATATATTAATATCCTATTTACTTCTATATAGTTATATTTTATTTTGTTTTGTTTCTATACCTCTATCATCATTCATTTCATGTATTCACAACTTTATGATGGTTGTAACACTTAAATTAATAACACGGGTAAAAGCACAAAGTTGTGTCACACTTTCGGCCAACTTATCAGCACAACTTAATTTAAGTATTTCTAGCTACAATTCAATTTTGGTCAAACATATGATCTAGTAAGATTGATTCTAGCTAAGTTAGATACTTCCACAACTTTCTCAACTAAAATTGTTGGCTAAAAATATATATGGAACACCACTTTGAGTCTAATTTATCAAAAAAAAAATAAAAAAAAAATGAAAAACTTGAAGTTTCAATAACTCCTACTAATGTAAATAACATTTTTTAAAAAATATAAGAATACTCTTTTATAGATTCATAAGTGTAATTTTCAAAAATATATTTATTTTAATAGTTTAATTATTATTTAAATATTTTATTTTTTATTTGTACTAAAAGTAGGTTATCAACACAAAATATTGGGTTGATTACCATGCCAAGGAAAAATACTAAAACTTATTAAAAAAAATTGAAAAAAAAATGATGCACTAGATAAAAGAATCTATTTCAAGATGGTATATTTTTTTCCATTTTAGATAAATATTTAATATGAAAGTTGACGTCCGATGGAAACAACCATTTTTTTATTCATGCACATTTTAATATTTATTTAAAAATATATATTTATCAAAATTGGAAAAAAATATATCCATGCACTAAAGTTTCAAGTTATAAATACACACAAAAAATTAGAAAGAAAAGAAATAAAATTCACTATAAAAAGTTTGACGTCTCATGCAACTTCATTTTTCAACATTTTATCAAGAACTAAATTATAGTGTTAATTTATTAAAAACTAGTTTAAAATAATTTTTTTTTTTGAAAGTACAAACATAAAATATACTAAAAAATACATATTTTACTAGTTTACATCATTTCAAAATTCAAAACATATATGCCACTTTTTAGTGATTCAATTTTAAAAGTTGGATTAGTGTTGCTTGTTTCCTTTATAAAGTGTGACACAACTTTGTGCTTTTACACACACATGACCACTTTGTGAACAACCATTCCCACCTATTAAATTGCCATTTGTCAATATTCATTCACCAATAGTCAGATTTCTCTATGACAAGAAATTTTTAGTCTTTTCATTACTACTCTTCATTTTATTAAACCTAAAATTTACTATTAAAGTTGGAAAATAGAAAAATTTGTATGCCTAAATGACTAAGGAAAATATTTGGTTGTGTTTTGATTGGAGGTAAAAAAGGGGTTTTGACGGGGCCCAGAACCCTTTACAAAATAAAGCAGCTGATAAAAAAAGAAAACAACATTACACAACAATTGGCCCAATGACAGCGAACCAACAACCAAAAAGCAGGAAAAAAGAAGGCATCCAGCCAACAACACTACATATTGTTCAGTATCTCCACAACCTCCATTTCACTAGTAGCCATCTTCTGCACATTATCCACAGTATCAGACACCTCTATACCAGAGGCCCCACCCTGAGCTTTCATTTTGTTTCTAGTTCTAGCCCCGACCCACCAGTTTTTACCTCACCACTCAAAACACTACCTTTAAAACCACCTTTCTCACTAGCGCAATCCACATCCAGCAGCTTACCCACAACAACAGTATCATTAGCAAACATAATATCCTTTCTCTTTTTCGCAGTAATCACAGGGGAGATCACCTTGGCAGAATAAAAAATTCCCAAAACCTTAGGGACATCTCCACATTTTATCTATTTTATCCTCAAGGGATAAGATTCTCCCTTCCAAGTTCTGTTTCAAATTGATGGTTTCCTTTGCCACAATATTAGCCACAGTATTAAGAGAATCCATCAGATCATCAATTTGGCTTTGGACAGAAGGGTCCTCAGCCTTACTAGCAATACCTCTAATTCTAACATTAGTCCTATTAATCTCATGGAAGAACCACTTAAAAAGTTTAAACAACACATTAGCACTATCACGAGCCGAGCCCAACACATCAGAAAAATCCTCCCTGTCAAGGTTCTCAATCCCTTTCCCCACAACAACATCCTCATCAAAAGAACTAACATGAGCCTTATCAGCAAAAATATCCTTACCTTTGCCATCAGAGACAAGAGTCTTCATCTTTCGAATGGAGCAGGTGATTTCCTCTGCAACAACCTTCCTTTTTATCAGCCTATCCACATCCGCTTTGCTAGTTCCCACAATATGTCCACCCACAACACTTTCCTTCCCCTGCTTCTACATCCCAATTTCAGTAGTCAGAGAAGCCTCACCAAAGATACCTCCAACCAGGGAAAGAGGGAAACCCTTCTCCAAGAGTTGGCCAACAGTTCTCAACACCCTTCTCTTCCGGCTCCCATCCTCAGTCTCCTATAGTTGTCTAGTCACTGGGGGAGGAGAGGAAGCTTCCCCATAAAGTTCATTTTGTCCTTAACCTCCTTAGAATGAACATTCGCTACCACCTCATCATTGCATGTCATATAGCCCTCTTTGTCATCTGGCTTCCTTTTCCCAGTCTTACTCAAAACAAGAGAATTGGGGCCCTCCTCAAAAGAGGCATACGAATCCGGGACATAAACAACATCATCATCCCTATCAGACTTAGACTCTTTGTTCAAAATAAGCTTCCTCTTCTTAGATTTTTTACTAACCCTTTCCTCTTCCGACTCCGTCTCATAACCCTCCTGGGGTTTAGCAATATTTTCCTTCAAGGACACAAGAGGTTTTTGCACCTCATGAAATTTGACATGTTCATAGATCAGGAGAATTAACCCCACATGTAGGACAAGGTTTTTGGGGTTTTTCATATGATCCTTAATTCCTGAGTCAAGTGACATCAACAAGTAGTATGGAAAGGAAATCCATTTCTTATGTCAGAAATGGTTAAGAAAAAGGAAATGGTAAGTGTTAATCATCGTATACCTGCCTTCCAAGGTGACATACCTCATAATCTCTTCAACAACATCACGCCACAACGCTTTTAAGGAGCTCCTCTGATAACCACCACTCTTCGTCGTCTTCAAATCAACAACCTCTTTCCCTTTAAAGAAAATAGACATCACAACATGCGATTCTTTTTTGTCTTTGAACACCTTCATATCATGCATAGCCAAGCCAGTAATTTGGGCTATGAATTCTTCATCAACCACGAATTCCTTTCCGCCCAAATTCAGGGTTCTCTCATTCCACCCTTGAGCAACCAGATCAGTGACCTGGGGGTTGTTACCATGCAGTTTCTCCATATACAGAGTTAATCCACCCTTCTCTAAAATCTCCCACACCTCCTTCCTTTGCTTAGCAGAAATGCAGGACTTAGGCTCGGCGCGGTTTTTGTCCCCACCCATCATAGAAGACTTAACAAATAGAGGCCAAGCACAAAGTAGAACCTTAGGAAACTAAGATAGATACCACCCAGAGCATAATTATAAAACAAAAGACTCTGGAAACTAAGACGAATATCACCCAGACTCTTTCCCTTTAAGAATGGGTTTTTGAGTTTTTATCAATAGAGAAAAGGTTTGAATTACATGGTTGGATTCTATTTCTCAATAGAGGGCATAATTAGGTAATTAAAAACTAAAATTTATGAAGAGTAAAATTAATAATAGGCTTATGGTCTATCCACACTCTAGTTAGAGGAGTGTGTTGTTTATAGTAGGAGAAGCTACCATTTTTTATAAATTTTATCTAAGACAAAGAGTTATCTTAATCATTGATATAAAATATGGCAACCAATAACAATAATTTAAAATTATCTAAACCTCATATACATCCATTTAAGCAGAGAATTATGATTTCTCGAGTATAAAAATGAAGGTGTTATTTATTTCATAAGGTTTGTGGGACTTGGTTGAAAGTGGCAATATTGAGCTTGCAAACTTGCAAGCTCTTGCCACTTGCACACAAGCATAGAGAGAATAATTAGAATAAAATAAGAGGAAAGAATTAAAATCTCTCTTTGTTATTCAATAAATTGTAAATAAATTATTTTTTCATGAATAACAACAAAATCAAAATAAGCATAAGAATTGTTCAAATGCTCAAATGAGATTTTGAGAATATTTTCATGAGAGATTCTTAAATTATGCAAGATATTTTTACTTCAATAATGAGTTTGATAAATTAGATGAGTATTATGGAGGAAAATTAAGTAATTAGAATATTGTAGAGTTCTTTTGAGATGCCTACCTCCATAATATGATCCTATTGCGATTAATATTGAAGAGCCAAAATATTTAGTTTTATTATCAAAAAATGAACTTATGGGATCTCTTCAAACCCATGAATAGAGGATGAATAGGTCTATTGAAAAATATATTGAACAATATTTTAAAATTAAAAAAAATATTTAAAATGGTAAAGAAAAAGGATTAGAAGATGTATTATAAGGGAATGAGAAAATTTAGAGGAAGAGGGCATGCAAGGAAAATAAGTAGCAATGGATGAGGTAGAGGCTACAAAAACTACGATCTATAGGAAGAAGTAGTAGCAATAGTGAAAGAGGTAATAAAAACTTTGATAAATCACATCCAATATTATTTACTACAAAAAAGTTGATTGTTGTTATGTGATTACTCTAAAAAAATAACATATGAACTTTTTCAAAGAAAAAAAAGAACCAAAAAAGTTTTTTTTTTTTTTTTTGCATGTAATATCACAAAAGAAGTCTCCAAAGATGTGCAACGTTTGGGTAGTTTTTTTAGTAGTTACATGATAGGGAATAATAATATATTTTTAAAGATGGATGAGTCCATAAAAACTTAAGTATGACTTGGAGATGATAAGGAGATTGAAGTTACAAGTAAAGGCACAACTATAGTTGGAACAAAACAAGGTGAGATAAGGTTTACTAATGACATTTTTAAGTGCCTTGATTAGCTCATAATTTTGTGAGCATAGGAGAACTCATTGAAAATGGATATTTAGCTATTTTTGAAAATAATGAATGTGTCATCTATGATGAAAATAAAAGCAATTACATAGTATACAAATTTAGTGTGCTAGAAAATAAAATATTCCCTCTTAGCCTTGCTTATGGAGAAACTCAAGTTTTGAACATTATTTTCAAGCACGAATCTTGGCTATGGTATATGAGGTATGAAAAACTAATTTTTTTAGGCCTAAAACTCCTTTATCATAAATAAATTATGAAGGAATTACCATTTATTAAAAAAATGAAAAATTCTATGAAAACTACATTATCGGTAATCAACATCAATATTTCTTTCCAATAAAAACTATTAGAGAGAAAAAGTGCAACTTGTGAACTAGTGCATGTTGATATTTGTGGTATAATGCAAACATTTTCCCTAAAAAAAGGTAATCATTTTCTTGTTTTGATTGATGAATATAGTAGAATAACTTGGTTTTATTTCATTAAAGAAAAATTATAAGCTTTTGTAGTGTAGAAAAAAGTAACCATTTTTCACACTTAATTTGGGAATAATTAATAATAAAATGAGCTTAATTATGCCTTGATTTAATGTTGTAATGTGTTTTACACATTCACATTAAGTTTAGGACCCTTTCTAATAAAATGGACTTAATGATGCCTTATTTAGGGTGTTGTAAAGTGTATCTTTACACTTTCACACTAATATGGGGCTTTATTAATTAATTTGAGGTTAATTGGATCCTTTAATTCAAATCCAAGCCTAATTAATTACATTTTTTGAGGGATAAAGCTCAACACTCATAAATAATATTACACAACACTTAATTTTGCAAAGAATGTGTCTTCGGTTAGTAACCTAGGACCCATTCACCACTTGGCAAATGGGTCCTCACTAGGTCCTAGGACCCCCTTTTTGCATATCATTTCATATTTCCCAAAGTGTGTCCTAGTTAAGAGTGCTACGACCCATTCGACCTATGGTGAATGGGTTGTCACTTATCTTAGGACCCCCCTTGGGATATGTTTTTGGTGGTATTTTAATGATTTCAAATTAAAGATCTGATGTTGGCTTGTGTTATTTAAATTTTGGGATCTAATCTTAAGTTAAGTATAAATACTAGGTTATTTCACATAGTTTCATCGAAGCAACCTTAGAAAAATTGAAGTTATCATAAGAGTACTTTCACAAGAGCATTATAGAGCACTCAAGAGCATTCAAGGGAAGATGTATAAAATTTTATTGCATCAATCAAGGATCTATTTCATCATGTCAAAGTCATGTATGTTGTTGAGCTAATGTGTTGATGTAGCATTGGTGATCAAGTTCAAGTATTCAAAGCCATTATCTTATGTCAAATTCTATGATCAAGGTCTACATACATTGAGGCCACTCCATGCTAAGTTTTAGATTTTCAATGCAAGGTTCAATTGAGGTGTGGTGATGAACTGTAGGAAATAGGGTGCTCCACCTTTTAAGAGATGGAACACAAGGGGGAACCTATTTCACTTTAGTTCATTGAAGGAAACCAAGATCCTTCAACCAATTGACTTGATTAAGGAATGGGCTAGGGTTATGATGGTTTCCTTGGGTGTGATTAAAGAGGAAGGGGATTCACCACTAAGCAAGTGCTTAGAAAGAAAGAGATCAAAGTACTATGCCAACCTAACTAAATGACCTAGAAAATGAAACTTGAATTCAGATAACTAAATAGTAAGATACATAAAGGTACTTGGAAGAAATTTGTGGCCAAAACTAGCTTCGAAACCCTAAAATTCTACTATTTGAAGCTCACCGGTACTCATACACTAGACTAGGCAATTTATTCCCAGTCTAGGGTTTCTAGGCAGGAACTAGAATCTCTCAATCACTGATCTGGATCTTTTGAAAACTGGAAAAAGTGCTATACTAGGACTCATACACCCAAGGTGGTGATTTAGCCCCAATATTAGGGTTTGGCTGAAACTCAAGTATCCTCTAGTGGTCTACTGTATCTTCTCTCGTGCCAAATATCTGAGTCTAAAAGCTTGAATTCTGGCCTGTAGGTGACTTTCCGTGAAGATGCCAACTTCTTGACAACTATGAAAACTTTCTTCAATCTTGCAATTTAGTCTTCAAAGGATCTTCAAGCTCCAAAACATCTAGATCTATAATCACACATGTAGAGAGAGAGGAAAATGTTTTTTTGTTAGGAAATGGGGGTTTGCCTTGGTCAAACCCTGTTTTGGTAATCAAACCTTAATGAAAAATGAAACATGAATGAAATGAACATGAAACATAAGGTGAAACAATAGAACCTTGTTTGGAACCTTGTAGATCTACAAAAAAGCATGAAGTGGCCTCAATGGATGTAGATCTTGATCATGATTCTTGGTGAAAGATAATGCCTTTGAGTACTTGAATTGATCTTGAACAATAAATCACAACATCAACTCGAAACCACATGCATGATGTATCAATCCTTTGACATGATAATGGATATTGATTACTGCAATGATCTTCTATAAATCTGCCCTTGAATGCCTTAGAAATTCTCTTGTGAAAGTACTCTTGATTGCTTATGAAATTCTAGCTTGTTAGATATTGAAATGATGAAATAACCTTGTATTTATACTTGTTTATGCCCAATTTCCCAAAATTACAACACTACAAACCGATATCATATCTAGGACAATAAAATACTGCCAAGAATTTAATTCAAAATAGGTCTTGGTTAAAGGGAATCATATGCCAGTTGTGACGTATGAGTCCCAATAGCTAAAACTTGAGACATGGATTTCTAGGAGTGTCTTGTTTAAAGTGCAATTTGAAATCAGGTCCCAAGACCTAGGTGGGACTCATACACCCAAGGTGGCTTATGAGTCCCAGATCACCTGATCTAGAACACATGACCCAAAACATTGAATTATGGCGGTTATTTATTGTGAGTGTCGGGATTATCCTTTGAAAAATGCATTTAATAATGCTTGTGGATGCAAAATGGGACTGAATGAGGCATAAAGAATCCAAATTAATTAATAAAGCCCTAGATTAGTGTGAAAGTGTAAAGATACACTTTAAAACACCTTAAATAAGGCACAAATAAGTCCATTTTATCATTAATTATTTATTCCCAAATTAAGTGTGAAAAAGGGTTACTTTTTTCTACACTACATTTAGCCTCCACTTTAGTGAGAGGAGGAACTTGCTTCAAACTCACACTAAAGTAGAAATTCATGAGGTGTCCAAGTGTACCAATGTGGATGGTCTAGGATAACAAGGATCAAAAGAAGTGGTCAAGCCCCCAGGATCCAAGATCCTATGTCAAACCAACATAAGCACAAAATGACACACACAAGGTGTACGATATGCAACATCAAGATAAAAAAACATACAATGTCAATGACTAAAAGAAATAAAAACAAAAAATAAAATAAAAATTTGTGGATCAAGCCTCGACCATTTTTCCAACGCAATGTTGATCAAATCTAAGTTGTTTGTCCAAAAATGCACACTCACTCTGAGGCAACAAAACTTTAGGTTGTCTGTTGGGTGAGTATCTAAAGGGTGGCTTAGTGAGAAATTCATTCCCCTGTACCAACTTCTCACCATACAATGAGAAATTCATGCCCATGTTTAGGCTTCTTATCATACTAACCATACCAAATCTATCCATCTGATAACTTAAATAGGGCACCACAAAACATGAGCAACAAGATTCATGAGGCAAGCAAAACTTCGTATGCTTGACACCCATGAAAAAATAGGATGGTTCCACAGGAAAGCATAGTGTGTTATGCAAGGTGGCCATATAACAATTATTGTAAATTCAAAATAGTGTAAGGTAAGTTCAAAAGGGATTTTTCTTAGTTCAATTAAGGTCTCTTCTTAGGGAACATCTGCCTAATGTCTCTAAGAGAGGACAAGTCAATGAAATATCATGGTCTCAGAGGAGATCAAACCCAATGACACCACCAAGAAAATGACGTATTGCAAGAATAAAGAAAATCACATAGTGAAACATTAGTGTCAATGTATGCCCCCACTTTAAAGTGGTTGCTAACACCATTGCTGTGAACAATTGCTTTAAAGTAGAATAAGACATGGGAGGTTATTTGAAAATCCCTATGCCAAGTCATATGTTTCCGAATGAAACTACATCATGAATAAGGGGTTGTCCCCAGAATGCAATAGTAAAGATAACTCAGTATGTCACATACAATCCAACTTAAGGCATGTCATCCACATCCCAAGCTTGCTCTTCTATATACATGGAAGGAAGTCAACTAGCCAAAAGAGACAATGACAAGTACGATATGAGGACAAAGCTACCTAACCCCTTTCCCCCACTTAGTGCAAGACAAGGATGAGCCAAGATGATTGATGAGAAACATAATAGAATGAAAATTAGTATCAATTAGAGGAAGATGGTGCTTCAACACAAGGAAGAGCGCCACACTCCTTAAGATGTTGAATTTCATTACCCAAATCCTTACATTCATTAGTAGAATGACCATGGACTCTATGATATGCACAAAATGAACTCTTGTAGTAGAATTTATTTAATGCTCTTAGAGGGAGAGATATCAAATGATCTTGGAGGTGTCTCAACAAAAAAATCTCTTGCTCAATAGAAGATGTTCCTTTATTTTGAAACAAAGATATCTCTTGCTTAGTACTAGGTGTCATACTTACACAATAATCTTTAGATTGCGAGATTTTGTACTCTTCTTTAAAGGAAGGTGTAAAATATAACGAACTCCAATCGTTACTAAGACATGTCCTAGGAGTGATTTGTGTGATGACATTAATGTTAAGAAAATATCTCTTTCTTTCTTTCATTTCTTTCGAATGACAATAACCAAGACCATTAGTGTCTACAGTTTAGGATGGACTAATGTTAAAGTTGGCTCAGAGAATCTTTTGTAAGAGTGTTGATATTAAGTGAAGTCTTGTTTATTTATTTCAAGGGACAATAACCAAGATCGTTAGTCATTTCTCGTGTGTTAAGCTCTATAGGGACACATATACCTTGTTCTCTAGCACCACATCCTTTTCCACTATAATCAAGTTATTTCATAAGTTCATAAACTTTTCCATAAAGATTTTTTCATTTCTTTTGGATTCAGTGGTTGTTCATAGTCAAGTTCATCAAAGTTTTTTGTGTATGTTGTCTTTTGTTCTAAAGTGGCTGAGGTGGATGCTTTCAAAGGGTCTTCCAAATTTTGTGTTGACATTACCACTTTCTCTTTTCCATTTTCCTTGTTTAAATCTTGTATTCTCCCATGAATGTAGGTGTGAAGTCTAAGGAACCCCAATCATCTTCTAATAGCTTCGTGACTTCCTTAATATGTAACTTTTATTTATGTTTTTCTTGCACGAGTTCCACTTGTGTAGTTGGCGTCAATGTTTTCAAAGGAATTTCTTACCTTTCTCAATGTTCAAACAACTTTCTTGTTCAGGGTCTATTTCAATTTGGTACACTTTATTGTTATAGAAATATTTCATGATATGATGAAGAGTTAAAGGTACTGCATGCATATCATGAATCCAAGGTCTTCCTAAAAGGAGATTCTATGAACGATCATGAGGCATAACATGAATAGGAGTTTGTAATGTGGTTTTTCCAATTATAATAGGAAAAGTGATCACACCAAGCGGTTGTTTTCCTACATTGTCAAATCCTCGAATTGATAAGGAATTAGGTTCAATTCTTGATTTATCTACACCAAGTTTGTCCAAAAGGGTTACACTACACACATTAAGGGTCAAGCCATTGTCAACAAGGGTTCTTTTTATCCCATTCCTATTATATATAGCTATTATCATGAAGGCATCATTTTTGTTTCTCATCTCCAAGGGAGGTAGCTCATGTTGATGAAAAGTAATGTCTACATTGTTTGGTATTATAGCTTGAATTTGGGCTGCTACATCATTTGATTGTACTTTAGGAGGAGCAGGAACTTGTTGTAAGGCACTTTTAATCATGTTATGATAATGAGGGGAGGCTTGAATAAGATCCCATAAGGATATCTTAGTAGGAGTATTCCTTAGTTGTTCAACGAGATTATACTCCTTTTCATTATGTAAAGGAAAACAAGGAGGACCAGGAAAGATAGGGTTATGTAGTGGGAGGGATGTTGAAGGTATTTGTCTTAGTTGTAGATTGTTTCTAGTGTTATATGTATGAGAAACGATATTGTAACTCGGTTGCTATGACATATTATTCTTAGGTGGTTTGAGGATGAGGATGGGTTTGTTTTGAGTTTGAGGTTTCTGTGAAGATGGGTAAAGGATGAGTTGAGGCCGAATAATATTAACTTCTCTTAGTGAAGGAGAGTCTAATGTCACTTCATCATCTTCATCTAAGGAATCCTAATTACTAGTGTTTTAAAGACATGTGTGAATGTTCTCATTGTCTTGTACCATGATATCTTCCCTAGTAGGAGAGTTTTTAGGAGAACTAAAAACTAGATGTTCATGACATTCAATATTTGGTTCTTATGAAATAAATTTGTCACAAGTAGGGGACTCATCAATGATGACAGTCTCTTGTTCAATAATATTTTTTTTAGGAGAAGAGAGACAAATAGGACTCTCATAATTGTCATTGGCTTGATCTTCTAACACCAAAATATATTCTTCACAAATAGGAGTGATATTAGGGGAAGAAAAAGTATGATTATCATGGCTATATATGATTACATTCCTTTGTCCCATAATTTATTTAAAAAGAGGAGAGGTAGGGGAAGAAAAATAAATAGGCTTGTCATAGATATTAAAGATTTGATCATCTAACACCAACATATCCTCGTCACAAATAATATGATTGTCATGATTTCCTACAATTGCATCCTCTTTCACTAGAACATTGTCACGAGTGGGGAAGATGTTGGGAGATGGACGTAGACTATTTGAAGTGGTATTTAGGTAGGTTTCAATGGTCTCTTGTTGTGTGATGTGATCATCATGATTACCTATTGTTATGTGTTCTTGTTCAACAATGTCTTTCCCAATAAGAGAAGTAGGAGGAGAGAAACAACTAGGGTTATCAAAACTGTCATTGATTGGTTCTTCTAACACCAAAATATCTTCTTCACAACTAGGAGAGATATTATGAGAAGAATGAATATGATTATTATGATTACCCAAGGTTGTATTCTCTTTCACTAGACTAATCTCACTCACAGGAGGGATACTAGGAGAGGCATCAATTATAAACAAAAAGAGAGGGGAGAGGACTTCATATTCATATGCACTTAACAAAAAATTCTTATAGTACTCAACAAGATCTAAAAATAGAACATGAAGTATGATAACCATAGATTTTTGCAATGAAAACATGATGTAATAATTGTCCTACAAATTTGAAATGCAACAATGATAGCGAAAACATGTAAAAGGATAATGCAATTTTCAAATTTAGAACATGATAATTGACTGATTATGCTATGTAACAATTTGAAAATGAAATGTTGTAAATGTCATTTTGAAATTAAGAAATGCAATAAATGATCCAAATAAATCCAAATCTAGTGAAATGAATGAAACAAAAGATAAGTAAACTAAAATAGTTATCTAACATCATCAAATAGAAGCACATAAATAATGTTTTTAATGTTGTAAAAGGTAGTTTTAGGTTTGATTTGGGACTAAATCATCCAGAGGGGTGTATGAGTCCCAGTTAGAGTTTTTGACAAGTTCAAATGTTGTAAAACACACAACATAGACTTCCCGGAAATCAGGAAAAACAACCTATACTAGGACTAAATCACCTAGAGGGCCGTATGAGTCCTAAATTAGGGTTTTGACACTAATTTCAGCAAATCTTGCATGAATGTTAAGTTTTTTGGTTTGTATGTTGACTTAATTTTTTGCAATTGTAGAATTTTAGTAAAATTGAATGATTTGAGATGCAAAAATGCAACCTATATGCACTTTCACAAATGCAAGGTTTAGAAGCCCTATATGCAAATTAACTAATGCAATATCTAATGCAAAGTTAATGTAAGATAAATATAGGACTTTAATGCACTCCAAATAAGAAATAAAGGATTCGAAAGTTGGTTTCACCAAAATGAATAGTAGGAAATAGGGTGCTCCACCTTTTAGGAGATGAAACAGAAGGGGGACATATTTCACTCTAGTTCATTGAAGTAAACCAAGATCCCTCAACCAATTGGCTTGATTGAGGAATGGGCTAGGGTTAGGATGTGGAACCAAGGAAAATGGGGGATATGGAAATCAAGTGCTATCACACCCACTTTCAAAGCTTCCAGTAAAGGATAACCCTAGGGATCTAATTGCAAAAAGGAAAGAGATCTTGCAATAGGGTTGTCCTAGGGTCTGAATATGATCTAATGAGGGGTTCACCACCAAGTATAAACTTGGAAGAGAAAAATGAAATACAAGATGCAACTCTAAACCTAGTTTAATGTAATGCACTAAAAAATGACCTAGAAAAGTGTGTAAAACGAAATGGAAAGTTGCAAAACAGAATGTGTGCACCTAGAAACTTGTAGAGACTTGAATGAAGATTAGAAATTTTGTAAATCTTGAAATTTTGGCCTACTATGACACATTTTCCAATATGGGAAAATTAGTCCCAAATTAGGGTTTTTGCACAGGAACAGGTTTTGGGCAAATGGGTATCCAAATTTGCAAAAAAAAAGAAAAAAATCTATAGTGGGACTCATTTTCCACTTGTGGTGAATGATTCCAACTTAGATTTTCTAGAAATTCAAAGCCTGAATCTAGTCTTCTCAATTTGCTCAATCTACTCCTCCAGGTTCCTCGCTTCAAAACTTTGATTTTGGGGTTGTAGATGACCTTTTAATGAAGATTATGAACTTGCAAATGGGGAGACAACTCCAACAAGCTTGTAACCTAATCTTTAATTATCTTCAAGTCTTAAAAGAACCTAGATCTATAATTACACAAAGAAAGAGAGCAAAAGTGTCAATTGTTAGGGAATAGGGATTTGCCTTGGTCAAACCCTTTGTAGGTAATTAAACCAAATGATGAGACAATGAAATGAAGGTATGAAACATGAAACAAGGAACATGAATCATGGACAATGATGCCTTGTAGATGATGTCTTGTAAATCTGCAACTTAACATGAAATGGCCATGAAGGATGTAGATCTTGATCTTTGACAATAGGAATAGAACAATTCTTGATCTTGGTTCTTCAATGCTACAAAACAACACTAGCTCAATAACATGTTTGATGCTTGATATGCTTGACATGATGATGGATCTCGGATTGCTGCAATAATTGATTAAGAATTATGCCCTTGAATGCCTTAGAAATGATCTTGAATGCTATCTTGATGATCTTGTAAAGACTTGGAATGCTTAACTCTTGCTTGCTTGGCTTGATATCATGTAGGCTTGATGAAATAATGATTTGAAAGCTTTTTTATATAGGAAATCCACTCAAATGATCGTTAATTTGATCCCAAAGGCTAACATAGGAGAAATTTAAACTTAAAACCCAGTTTTTCTTGCTCAAACCTTGAAAATAGCTCAAATGGGACTCATTCGCCCAAAGTGGTAAATGGGTCCCATAGGGGCTATTTTTCTAGCTAAAGTGTTGGGGAGTGAAGAAATTAAGCTTATATGTTGATCTTGTCGGGTTTTTTATTGAAATATGCCTTGGGATGCATAATATGGGGCCATAGGGGCCTATTAATGATGATTTAAAGGTCATAAATGCAAGAGGGTCCAAAATTTAATGTGAAAGTGTAAATAAATACACTTTACAGCACTAAATTAAGGAAAAATTGGGTCTATTTAGCTTAGAAGGGCCCTAAATCCCATGTGAATGTGTGAAACACATTACAACACTAGATTAGGTCCACCTTAGTTTTCAAGCCTCCTAAATTTAATGTGAAAGTGTAAATAAATACATTTTACAACATTAAATTAAGGCAGAGTTACGTTTATTTAGCTTTAAAAAGGGCCCAAGGCCTAATGTGGATGTGTAAAACTAATCACAACACTAGATCATGTATAATTTATCATTCATTATTCCCATATCAAGCAAGGGATACTTTTTTGATGACTCCATTTAGCCCCCACTTTAGTGAGAGGATGAACTTGCTTCAAACTCACACTAAAGTAGACATTCAAGAGGGGTTTGAGTGTATTGATGCAGATGGTCTAGGATAACAAAGATCAAGGAAGTGATCAAGACCCCAGGATCCAAGATCCTAAGTCAAACCAACATAAGCACGAAAGGACACACGCAAGGTGTATAATATGCAACAAAACAAGATACATGAACATGCAAGGGAAATAACTAAAAGAAAGAAAAATGAGTAAAAATAAAAATGAGGTGGATCAAGCTTCAAAGAAGATGCACTCACTTTGGGACCACGGAACATCAAGTCATCCGTAGGAGTTTGTATGAAAGAAGGTTTAGTGTGCGAAAGTGCCAATGTGTGTTAGCCCCCATCGTAATGATGAAAAATTGCTAGTGTGTCGGCTTCCCATCATACTAACCATTACCAAAGTTATCCTCCTGATAACTTTGATAAGGCACCACAATGTAATGCATTTTGTAAATGCTTTTGAATATCATGTGAAGATTTTTTTAAAGGGGATTTTGCTTTGTTCATGTAATGGTCTTCTTCTTAGGGAGCATTGTGCCTAATGTCTCCAAGAGAGGACAAGTCAAAAGTGTCAGATCGTCACCCATGGGATGCCTCATTCACATCATGTCGTGTCAGTAGATCGTACACTCTTGGATGACATCAAACCCAATGACACCACCAAGAAGAGGAAACATCACAAGAAAAAACCAAAATCATGCCATGAAATTTTTTCCAAAAGATGTCAGCTATGTATGCCCCCACTATAAAGTGGTCGCTACACCATCATTGTGAGCAATTGCTTTAAAGTATCCAATGAAAAATTATAACATGAAAGAAGACATGAGAGCCAACTTGGAAAGCCCTATGCCAAGTCATATGTTTCCAAATTGAGCTACATCATGGATAAGTAAGTCACAGCGAGCCAACTTAAGGCATGCCATCCACATCCCAAGCTTTATATACATGAAAGGTGATCAACTAGCCAAAAGAGACAACAAAAAGTGACATACGAGGACAAGGATCCCTAACCCCCTTGCCCCCACTTAGTGCAAGACAAGGGTGATCCCAGAGTGAACAATGATATGTTGCTCCTTGCAAAAAGGGAATGGCATGCAATAGTGAGTATACTATGATCTTACAACTATTACATGGCAAGGAGCAACAACTAATGTTATTTATTATGATGAGTAACAAATTGTCAACTTCATACATATTTAATGAGATATCTATCATTTTAGATGAATCAAAGTTAAAGTTGTCTTGGAAGAATCTTTTGTGATAATGTTGACATTGAATGAAGGTTTTTCTTTCGAGGGACAATAACCAAGATCATTAGTCATTTCTCGTGTTTTAGGATTTATAGGGACATGGATACCTTGTTCTATAGCATCACATCCTTTCCCAAGTTGCTTCATAATTTCAAAACCTCTTCCAAAAATATTTTTCACTTCTTTTGGATTCGATGGTTGTTCAACTTCCTCAAAGTTTATCTTGAATGTTGTCTTTTCTTTTAAGGTGGTTGAAATGGATGCTTTTGAATTTTGTATTTCCATTACTGGTTTCCCTTTTCCCTTTATAGACTCTTTTGTTATGATCTTGTATTCTCCCATGAATATAGGTATGAAATCAAAGGTTTTTGAAGCATGTTCCAATATCTTTGTGGCTTCTTCAATTTGCTTTTGTTTTTCTGTCTCTTGTACAGGTTCTACATGTGTGGTTGGTGTTAAGTGATATCTAATGTTCATAATGACAAAGGAATTATCCTTAATTTCATGATCTCTTAGACAAGAGGAGTCTAATTTCACTTCATCATCTTCATTTAAGGAAGCCATATTACTACTGTTTGAAAGAAGTGTGTCAATGTTGTCATTTTTTTGCACCATGATACCTTCCCTAGTAGGAGAGTTTTTAGAAGAGTGAAAAACTAGATGTTCATGAAATTCAAAGGCGTGCTCTTCTAAAATAACTTCATCACAATTAAGGAGGTTATCAATGGTTAGATTTTTTTGCATGTCAAAGATGGCATTTTTGTGTTCGATAATGTTTTCCTCATGATTCTCATTGATTAGATCTCGTAACACAATAATATTTTCTTCACCAATAGGAGAGATATTAGGAGAGGGGGGAATTTGATTATTTTCCATAATTTCATCCTTTTTCTCTAAGGTATCATTCTCTTGTGCCATAATATCTACCTAGTAGGAGAGCTTTTAGGAAAGTAAGAAACAAGAGGTTCATCATATTCTGAGGTTAGATGTTGTAAAGTAGCTTCATCGCAAATAGGAGAGGAGGATAACTATGAGTTTCATGTGTTGGCATAGAGTTGTCATTGATGTCAAACTACAAATCATTAGCATAGAGTTTGTTGGCAAGATGAAAAAAGATGGAGGAGAGAGCAGTGGTTCTGATGGTGAATTGGGTAGCAGATTTGATATGGGTTTTTCAAAGAGCATTCCAGTGAAGTGGTCTACAGGTCTAGAAAGTGGACACACCCATAAATTAATTATATTTGCCTTTAGGTGTTTGAGGTTTTATCAGTTAAACCCTACGTGTGTAGGAGTGTACTGTCATGGCATCCTAAAAAATGTTATATTTTGTCAGTGACTTAGTATTGCAGGTTGAAGGTCACATAAGTAACAACTTATGCCATTTATCTCGTGGAGGTGACCAGCCCCATCGTCTAGGTTGGAAGTGTTCTTAAAGTGTATTGACCTAACAATGTATGATCAATGATTGTCTGGGTGAAGTCTTCATGATGGAACGATATGAAGAACTTTATCTGTATGATGAGTGCCCATCGGTAGGAATCAAGCAAGAGTTCCTCTGATGGTCTGATGGTCACTTTGTCGGTGTGACCATGTGTGATCGACAAGAGTCTGGGAGACATTCCAACGATGGAGTGATAAGGAAAGGTTCATTGGTGTGAGTGTATGTTATCGACGAGACCTGTGAATTTGTCCCTCCGACATAGAGATACATGGAGGCTACTTGGTAGGACCCAGTTGTAATGATGTCAGTGACGAAATGATAACATAAGGATGACATGATTATGATGGAAGAATGAAATTATGACACATGGCGATCGTTGGTTTGATGATTTTGCATCCTTGTTGCAAAATCAAAATTCGGTCAAGAAAATCATTTGATGATGGCTAGCCCATTGGTGAGACAACAAGGTATCAGCAGGATTATGGAGCTAGTCCCAACGATAGGGTGATGGAAGAATGTACACTAGCAGTGGGACCCGATAGTAACGAAGATGTTCAGAAGGTGAATGATATGGCAACACATGGTTGATTGGGACCGATTAGTGAAAGATGTGACGATGAAGGACAATAATGATCAATGGTACATGATGAATAAGGTTGATCGGATAATGTTGGTGATAAGACGCTTCATCGGTGTAACATGGATGTATCAGCAGAACCTCAAAGCATGTTCCAGCAATTGAGTGATGAGGTGCTACGTGGGACTCGAGTGTGACGATGGCTGATAGATTGGGAATGAACGATTACTTGATATGTCATTTCACATCAATGTTGCGAATGAAATGGTGATATGAAATGGATGACATGTAGGTTGTGGGACTGATCAGATAACACTACATGCATATTAGTGTGACATAAGCACATTGGTAGGATGGTGATGGACGTTCCCCTGACGAAGCGATAAGCACATTGGCATAAATATTGATGCATCGATAGGACTGGGGATGGTGTCCCAAAGATAGAGCGATATGGTAGATCGACGATAGTGGTTTAAGTGACTGATTATCTAATGGTCAGGGTTTAAAAACATAGTAGTGAATGTTGATCATAGGATCAAGGTGCGAAGGAGTAGATTGATGGCCATAGTTCAAATGCAGAAATCTGAAATGGCTATGACAAGTGTAAACAAGGGTTTAGACTGAAAACCAACACAAGAGAAAGAATTAATTTGTCCAACTACCTCAACGACCAAAATATGAATATCTGATCTGTTAGGCAGAAAAACAAATTATAGAAATGATTGAGATCAAAATCAAATCGAAGGATCATAAGAGAGCATTAAATGCACAATCAAATTTTAAGATTCGACAGAGAGAACAAAGGAAAATTCTCTAAAATAGAATTTAATGTTGTATGGCTCAATGCAGGGAATGGTGATATTTGACGAGTTGGACAGTATGTGTGTGGCTTGATGTTCTAACATTTATTGAAGTAGGTTGCAAGTGGAAAAACCTTAATGGTGATTCTAATATGTATGAACTGAATGAAGGGAATCAATGAGTGATAAAGAATGAATGAGGGTGTCTGAATGTAGAAGAAGGTGAACTGTAACATAAATAAAAATCTAAAAATTTATGAAGCTAGTTACAGTGGAGTAAGGGAGAATAGAGAGAGAAAGAGCTTATGTACTAAATTTGTGCATTGTAGGTTGTGTAGAACCATTTTATGCATAGTTTATTATAGAACTTTGTAAGAGGTTGTGCCTCCATTTGCATTGAGTTGTAGCTCAGAATAGAGTGTAGTAGCATCCTTGAAGTTGTAGCTTCTAAATAGGGAGTTGTTGCTTCCTTGGGTTGCAGTCCTAAACATTGTAACTGAACTTTGATGCTTGTGAGGCTGGATTAGGGCAGTAGATCCTAGCAGCATTTCTCGTTGTGGTTTTTCCCATCTTGGGTTTTCCACGTACATACTATGTTATGTGTTGATCTCTCTTGTGCTTGTGACTATTATATCTGTTAGTATTTCAATTTGGACATTTGAGTTTAAGGTTGAATATGCAAAAGGTTTTAAGAACTAAATTTTTTAACATCTACTGATTCCCCCCCCTTAGTAGATCATTGTGTTCTAACAATTAGTATCAAAGCCCTAGGTACCCTAGGAGAAGCATAATCAACTCAGGTAGATCTTGGATAAGTAAACACAATGGCATTTCAGGAAGGTTCAAGAAAGCCACCTAGATTCGATGGAACAAACTATGCTAAATGGAGCTCTCTGATGAAAGGATACTTAGGTTCTCTTGGACTTGATGTTTGGATGTTAGTTAAGACCAAATATGTTCCTCCTAATACTCCTCCTATTGATGTTGCAGCGAAGGACTATGAGAATAATGAGAAAGCTTGGTTCACTATTATGAACAACTTGTCTGATTTTGTGCATAGCAAGGCTATGCATTGTGAAACTACTTATGATGTTTGGGAAAAACTGAATAAGATCTATGAAGGATATTCCAACGTGAAGCCAACAAAGCTACAAATCCTAAGAGCTAAATTTGAAAGCTTGCAGATGACTGAAGAAGAAAAATTATAGATTATCTTTTGAGAGTTGATGATATAGTAAATGCTATTAAGGGATATGCCATAGATCTGAAAGAAGAAGATGTTGTGCTAAAAGTTCTCAAGTCTATGACAACTAAGTATGATGCCAAAATTTCTGCCATTGAAGAAGGAAGAGAAATTGATAAACTCACTCTAGATGAGTTACATGGTATATTTACTGCTTATGAGATGAGAATGCAAAGTGCTAAATCATCTAGGATAGAAGTTGCATTTAATATTGTCAAGAAAGATAAAGATGAAGCTGATAAGAAAGAAAAATCTCTTTTTATTGCATCTAATCATGAAGAAATCGACGAGGAAGAAGCAAACTTCATAAGTAGGCTAAGGAGAGGATCTAACAAGTATAAAGGTAAACTCCCTTTCAAGTGTTTTTAATTGTGGTAGAATATGTCATTTTGCTTCAAAGTGTCCATATTGTAAAGAAGATAGTTCCAAGCAAGAAGAAGATAGCAAAAAGAAGAAAATAGTTTGTCCAAAAAGAAAGAACTTTGGAAAGAAGAAGAAGAATCTATACATCAATGAAGAATGTGAAGCATTTGATGCTAGTGATAGTTCAGAAGAGGATCAAGATCATGCTCTTGTAATGAGAGGAGATAGATGAGATTTTCTATTTATGGCTAAAGAAATTAAGGATCAGGAAGATGCACAGATTGAAGATTCACTTGAAGAAGAAGAGGAGGAAGTTGTTGATCTTGAAGGACAATTAATCAGTGCTCTTGAAGACCTTGATGAGTTGATATATAAATATGATGATCTTAAGAAGGAAAACAAGAAACTAAAAAAGAATGTTCAAAAGGAGACTGATAGAGTAACTCCAGAACTTGAGGAATCTAATAAGGTGATAGTTGGTTTGAAAGTTCATGTAGAAGAACTCAAAAGAGTTGAAGATGTTATGAAATCTAAATTGCAATCAAAGATGGATAGATGCTCAAAACTTGAGGGAGAAATAGTTTCCTTAAGAAAAGAATTGGAGAAAGATAATGAGCATACCAATAAAGGTTTGAAGTTAAAAGGTGGTACTAATATTCTAGATGAACTACTAAGTACCCAAAAGCCAGCTAATAAAGAGAAACCAGGCTTAGGAATTAAAAAAGGAAAAAGTTCATTTATTGATGCTTCTGTAGAGCTCTATGAAAGATTTAGAGCAGAAGAAAAATCAGTCCCCAATGGTGAAAGATCTTATAAAGGAGAAGCCTCTGAAGACAAAAGGAAGTCAATTGCAGTTGAGAAATTCATTAAAGAGAACAAACCATTTGAAGACAAGAAAGTTAATAAGCTGATTCCTGGTCAACTAAAGAAGAATCAGAATACTAAGAGAACAAAAAATGATGGTTTCACAAAAGTACACTATCCAAAGATACCTAGACAAAGAATATTTCCTTATCCAGCAGAAAGAAACTACATGACCAAGTACTCATCATATTTTAATGGGTATTGCTATACGTGTAACAATTTTGGTCATAGGGATAGAGAGTGTAAATTCATTCCAAGGAAAAATACAAATTTCATAAGTAAAAATCCATTTGCTCCTTTAATTGATATGAATGTAGTGTGTTTCAATTGTAATAATTTTGGTCATATAGCTAGAAATTGTAGAGAAAAAATTGTAAGACCAAATGCTCATTCTGAGAAGAAGAAAAACACACCTCCCAAAGATGAAAATAAAATTGAGGTCCTTGAGAAAAATGAAGAAAAGGTTGAAAATAAACCTAAGAAGGTATGGAAGGAGAAAAAGAATTTTTTTGCTTAGTCTATGATTGCTCAAACAACATTGCATGCAAAGGAACAAGATTTATGGATAATTGGTAGTGGCTGCTCCAAGCACATGAATGGAGATAAAAATAAATTCATTAAAATTGAAATGAGAAAAGGAGGTTCAGTAAGTCTAGGTGATAATACTGATGTTAAGATTCATGGTAAATGAATTCTGAGCATAGATGGGAAGAACAAAATGAAAGATGTGCTTTATGTTGAAGGTCTAAAGCATAATCTTCTTAGTGTCATCCAGATGTGTGATAATGGATATAAAGTTGTATTTGATTTTAAAGGCTGCAAGATAAGAATTAATGGTAAAACAATTGCTCAAGGGATAAGGATTGATAATAATCTCTATAACCCATGTGAAGTGGAAGGCCAAACGTGTCTGATTAGCCAAACAAATGAGAGTTGGTTGTGGCATAAAAGACTGGGACATGTAAATTTTGACAACTTGGAAAAGATAAGTTCAAAAGGATTAGTTAGAAATATAACTAAGATTGCAAAGCCTAATAATATCATCTGCCAAGGATCTCAACAAGGAAATTAGCAAACAAAGTTTAAATTTCCCACAAAGGACTATTCAAAAACAAAACCCTTGGAGATAATTCATATTGATCTGTGTGGTCCAATGAGGACAAGGGAATTTCAAGGTGAAAGATATTTCATGTTGTTGATTGATGATTATACTAGAATGGCATGGGTCACATTTTTTAAGGAGAAGACTGAAGCATTTGAAAAGTTTAAAATCTATAAGAAGCTGGTAGAAAATGAGACTGGAAGAAGAATCAAATGTCTCAGGTCAGATAGAGGTGGAAAATTTATGTCAAGTGAATTCATAGAATATTGTGAAGATCATGGAATTAAACGCTAGTATTTAGCCCCAAGAACACTGTAGCAAAATGGTGTGGTAGAGAGAAGAAACATGATTGTGAAAGAGATGGCTAGAGCCGTGTTGAACGAGGCAAACTTGATAGATACATTTTGGAAAGAAGCAATAAAAACTTTTGTATACATTCAAAAAAAATCTCTTATTAGATTTAACAATGGTAGAACACCATATGAATTGTGGTTCGGTAGGCCTGCATCAGTCAAGCAGTTCAAATTTTTTGGTAGAAAATTTTATATCAAAAGAGAAGTTGAAAATCTGGGAAGTTTTGAGTCAAGATGTGATGAAGGGATATTTATAGGGTATTCCAATCAAAGCAAATAATATAAATGTTAAAACAAGAGATTGCATAAAATTGTAGAGAGTGTACATGTCAGGGTTGATGAAAGCCAAGAAAAGTCTAGAAGAAACAATCTTGAAAGAGAATCAGATGATGAGGATATAGGTGCAGCAGCGGAAGAACATAAAGAAGAGAATGAGCAAGAGGTTGAACGAGCACCTGCAAAATATGTGCAAAAGGATCATCCTACAGATCAGATAATTGGTGATAAGAATGAAAGTGTGCAGACTAGAAGAAGGCTTGCAAAGAATAAGGAACAAGTGAACTTTTCCCTCCTATCACAAATTGAACCAAAAATATTTGATGAAGCCAATAAAGAAGAGAGTTGGATAAAAGCAATGGAAGAGGAACTCAATCAGATTAAAAAGAATAAAACATGGGAATTGGTTCCTAGACCATCAAGTAAGAATGTAATAGGCTCCAAATGGGTATTCAAAAATAAGTTGAATGAAGATGGAGCTGTGGTTAGGAACAAAGCAAGGTTAGTATGCAAAGGATATGCTCAAGTTGAAGGTATTGATTTTGAAGAAACATTTGCTCCAGTTGCAAGATTAGAAGCTATTAGGATGTTTCTTGAATTTTCTATATATAAAGGTTTTAAGGTATATCAAATGGATGTCAAATTTTCATTCTTGAATGGAAACCTTTAAGAGGAAGTATACATTGAGTAGCCAGAAGGCTTTCAACTTTCAGAGGATGATGATTATATTTGCAGATTGAGAAAAGCATTGTATGGTTTAAAACAGGCCCCAAGGGCTTGGTATTCAAGGCTGGATTAATACCTGCAACAACAAGGATTCAAGAAAGGATGTGCATATAGCAATCTGTATTTAAAATCTGAAGGTGAGCACATGATTGCTATGGTGGTATATGTAGATGAAATTATATTCGGTGGTAGCCATGATAAAATGTGTAAGATATTTGCTACTCACATGAAAGATGAGTTTGAAATGTCCATGTTAGGAGAACTCAATTTTTTTCTTGGTTTGCAAATTACACAAATTGATAAAGGTATTTTTATATCACAAACCAATTATGCAAAATAAATGCTTAAAATTTTTGGCATGGAGGATTGTAAACCAGTCAGTACTCCCATGGTTACTGGCTACAGGTTGAGTAAATCAGATGAGTCACCTAATGCAAATAAGACTTTGCATAGATAAATGATTGGAAGTCTACTATATTTAACTACATCTAGGCCTAATATAATGCAAGCAGTCTATATGGTAGCTAGGTTTTAGGATGAACCAAAAGAATCACACGTCAATGTAGTAAAGAGAAGCTTCAGATACATCAAAAGTACTATTGACTATGGTTTATGGTATCCCAAATGCAAAGATTTCACTTTAACAACATACACAGATACAGATTGGACAGGAAGTGTGGATGACATAAAGAGTACTAGTGGAGGATCCTTATTTTTGGGCAACAAATTAGTTTCCTAGATGAGTAAAAAGCAAGAGATTGTCACTCTTTCTATAGAAAAAGAAGAATATGTTACAACAGCTGCATGTTGCACTCAAGTCCTTTGGATGAAGCAAACATTAAAGGACATCAAGGTAGAGTACGATGAGCCTATTTCAATTCTTTTTGACAACTCAAGTGCCATTAATATCTCAAAGAATCCAATGATGCACTCCAGAACAAAGCATAAATCCATCAAGTATCACTTCATCGGGGAAAAGGTTGTAGATAAGGAAGTCAACATGGAGTATGTTCCTACCAAGGAACAAGTGGCTGATATATTTACAAAGCCTCTTCCTACATAACAATTTGAATACTTCAGGCAGAAGTTGGGAGTAGTTTCTCCCACTACATATCACTAAACATTAGTGATAGGGAATATATCCAGGGGGAGCTTCAATGATCAATTATCTAACCTTGGTTAAGCATAGTGTAATCAAGTCATGTAAAATCTTGTTTTTACAATTTCTAATGACTTGATGGTTGCAAAGTTTGTCAAAATTGGAGCATTTCCTCAGGGGGAGTGTACCATTTTCCATTGATGTCAAAGGGGGAGAAATGTGATGCAAAATAGAAGCTTGCTAAGAAGAGATGAGATGTATGTCTTAGGGGGAGTTGTGTTGTAGTGTGGATAATAGAATTGGTGCAGAGCTTCAGTGGTACTTAGATGAACAGTTAGAGTTTTTCAATCAATGCCAAAGGGGGAGATTGTTGGCATAGAGTTTTCATTGATGTCAAACTACAAATCATTGGCATAGAGTTTGTTGGAAAGATGATAGGAGATGGAGGAGAGAGCAATGGTTTTGATGGATAATTGGGCAGCAAATCTGATATGGGTTTTTTGAAGAGCATTCTAGTGATCTGCTCTATAGGTCAAGAAAGTGAAGGACATGCAAAAAAATGAATTATATCCGCCTTCAGGTGTTTGAGGGTTTATCTGTTAAACCATATGTGTGCAGGAGTGTACTGTCATGGCGTCCTAAAAAATATTATATTTTTTCAGTGACTTAGTATTGCAAGTTGAAGGTCATATAAGTAACAACTTATGCCATTTCTCTCATGGAGGTGACTAGCCCCATCATCTAGGTTGGCAGTGTTCTTAAAGTGTATCGGTGTAATAGTGTATGATCAGAAAGAGTTTGGATGAAGTCTTCGTGATGGAACAATATGAAGAACTTTATCGGCATGATGATTTCCCATTGGTAGGAATCAAGCAGGAGTTCCTTCGATGGCCCAATGGTCACTTTGTTGATGTGACCATGCGTGATCAACAAGAGTCTAGGAGACATCCCAGTGATGGAGCGATAAGGAAAGATTCATCAATGTGAGTGTATGCTATCAGTGGGACCTGTGACATTGTCCCTTCGACACAATGATACATAGAGGCTACTTGGTAGGACCCAGTTGTAATGATGTCAGTGACAGACTGATAACATAAGGATGGCATGCTTATGGAGGATGAATGAAATGATGACACATGATGATCGTTGGTTTGATGATTTTTCATCTTTGTTGCAAAATCAACATTCGGTCAAGAAGATCAGTTGACAATGGCTAGCCCATCAGTGAGACAATAATGTATCGCCAGGACTATGGAGCTAGTCCCAATGATAGGGCGATGGAAGAATGGACACCAACAATGGGACCCGATAGTAACGAAGATGTTTAGAAGGTGAATGATATGGCAACACATGGTTGATTGGGACCGATTATTGAAAGATTTGATGATGAAGGATAGCAATGATCAATGATGTAGGATGAAGAAGGTTGATCAAATGATGCTAGTGATAAGATGCTTCATCGGTGTATCGATGGAACCTCAAAGCATGTTCCAATGATTGAGTGATGAGGTGCTAAGTGGGACTTGAGTGTGACAATGGCTGATAGATTGGCAATGAATGATTGCTCAATATGTCATTTCGCATCAGTGTTGCGAATGACCTAGCGATGACATGGATGAAATGTAGGTTGTAGGCCCAATCAGATAACATTGCATGTGTATTGGTGTGACATAGGTGCATCGGCAGGACTGTGATGGACATTCCCTTGACGAAGAAATAAGCACATTGGCATGATATTGATGCATCGGTAGGACTGGGGATGGAGTTCCAATGATAGAGTGATATGGTAGATCAACAATGGTGGTTTAAGTGACTGATTATCCAATGGTTAGGGTTTAAAGACACAACAGTGAATGTTGATCACAAGATGAAGGTGCGAAGGAGTAGATCGATGGCCAAAGTTCAAATGCAGAAATCTGAAACGGCTATGACAAGTGTAAACGAGGGTTTCGATTGAAAACTGATATAGGAGAAAGAATTAATTTGTCCAACTACCTTAGTGACCAAAATATGAAGATCTGATCTATTAGGTGGTGAAACAGATTGCAAAAGTGATTGAGATCAAAATTAGATCAAAGGATCATAAGAGAGCATTAAATGCACAATCAAATTTTAGGATTAGAAGCCTCTGAAGATGAAAGGAAGTCAACTGTAGCTAAGAAATTCATTAAAGAGAATGAACCATTTGAAGACAAAAAAGTTAATAAGCTGATTCTTGATCAACTAAAGAAGAAGCAGAATACTAAGAGAACAAACAATGATGGTTTCACAAGAGTACACTATCCAAAGAGACCTAGACAAAGAAGATTTCCTTATCAAGTAGAAGGAAACTCCATGACCAGGTACTCATCATATTTTCATGGGTATTGCTATATGTGTAAAAAGTTTGGTCATAGGGCTAGGGTGATCCCACAATACTGGTTTATAATTTTTGGCCAAATTGGACACTAAACTGAAATTTTCTAACTAAATCTTCACTTTTGAGCACCTATAGCGGCTAAACCATGAGGAATTTGAAGATGATGCAAACTAGT
>VDFB02324868.1:0-31935 GCA_007258455.2 Sequoia sempervirens
ATTGTAAATGTAAGACTTAAGTTACACAAATTAATTAATTTGGTTTTTTGGTTTTCATGATTAAAATTATACCCAACCTCACACGACTCACAAGTAAAAAAGGATCAGGATGGTAGTGGTACTGGTGGCCCATAAATAGGGATAGTGAGCACAACTAAAATCATTTGTTGAAGGCTAAAGGCTTTACTATTGAGTGCAGTGTTTTGAATTGTCATAAGGGTTTTCATTTTGTAAGGTTAATAAGGAAGAATATGATGTAGTATTATTGGGGATACTCGAAATTATCCTACCTCTAGTTATGTAGTTATAGAGTAAAAGGCCAATTTCCTTCAAGTCAAAATGGGTGGAATTGGAAAGAAGTTGATCTAGTTTACTTGACTTCAGAGACAAGTTTTGAGCCAAGATGAGGAGCTCTGATGGAGATAAGTGCTTTCACAGAGATTCCTACCACATAACTATTTTAATCTTGTTTGCATTCAAATATGGCGACTTCTCATACTCCATTTTGACAGAGGCCCTCAAAGAGGAATTGTGGACTTACAAACTCGCTATGAGCTATCTAGATGCATGGAAGCTACGATAGGTACATTTTTTATCTTCACAGCTCCCATTTCCCCAACATGGTAGGCAAGCCCTATGGATTCTCAAATTTATTTGTTTGGTAATACAGTCTGGATCCCATAGTTGCCACTACCAACTTGGAATAAATTTTGTCATTTTGGGTTGCTCTAGTGGGTCAAAATGAGCATATTATAAATGTAGAATCTTTGCATTTATTTTTCAAAGCCACATTCGTATTACGTTGTCACCAACAGAAGCTTGGAATCAATTTGTAATCCATTGTCACAAGCAACAATTTGGAATCAATTGTGTCTATGTAAAGTGGCATATGTCATTTATACAATACATGAGCTTGCATGCCCTACTCATCTTTAAAAATATATGTAATAATGAACATTGTAATTTAGTTGAAATAAAATAAATGGTTGTGTTATTCTTCGTTATTCATTTACAATAAAGAATTATTGTTTGAGTTCAGTGTCTATGACTCTTTTCAAATCATTTTTTTTTCCTTTAAGAAATTAAGTATTATCTATTTATGAAATATTTGCATGCATATTTTAAACATAAAGCAATACAAATGAAAAAAGAAAGTTGTCATTAAATTACAAAAAACATTATAAACACTAAAACTTGTCACTCTAGTTCTAGGGTTTACTGAAATGTTATTGATTTCTAATTTTCCATTGACCTTCTACCTCAATTCCCGGTATCATTATTTATTTTATTAATTCCTTTGCAACATTAAGTTACCAGCTCCTTGGCCTTGATGTTAATCAATGTCTATTGTCTTGCTTTTAAAGGCATTTTGTGAGTCCGCAAGATGCTTCGAGTAGATCTCTATGTGACTCGTGGAACCATGGAATGGACACATGGACTCATCTCAATGAATCCATTAGGATTGTGTATCCTAGCACATTAAAGTTTAAACATGTTTGGAAAACACACATGCTTATTGTTTATACTGCAATTACTTCAAATCGCTCATGAACATTTGATGGATGGTTGTAGCTGCATCTCTAATGAAATGCATATAGCCATAGGCTTACAAACCTAAACCTCCATAATCACCCTATAACCATTAGATTTACAAAGATCAATGATTTAACATTTGTTGTCAATTCAAGACAGCCATGTACTAATTGTGTAGTCTAAAAGCAACACGTTGACATTTCATTCACTTTAATGTTTGAAGAAAAAAAAAACAAATTTTCAGTCAAGTATGATTTTATTTTAAGTGAGAGGGTTAGCACATGGGGAGATTTAAGATTACCATTGTAGTGCACAAGGGATTTTGGGTTCCAGACTTCCAATAAATCCAGTCCACTGCTAGTATTAATCTTTTCAAGAATCAAAATCCGGGTAAGTGAAAGATAGAATTCCTAGGATACGTTTCATCGTTTCTTAAAATCTTATTTTCTCAAACTTTGGGTTTAGGGTTGAGAGACTTAAGAAAAATTAAGGACTTAAGAGGGAATTCACAATTTCACATTGTATAAGCATATCTACCACCACTAGCAGACTAGACAAAGTTGTTGGAAAAGGAAGAGAAAGTTCAGATGGAAAAATAGATTATTCTAGATTGCTTAAAACCTCAGGTTTCACTAATGAATACCATGATATTTATGATCCTGAAATCTATGGTAGGCTTACCTCATAACTTAGATTTTCATGTGAGAATAAGGTTGCAAACCAAATGCAAGTTAATAGTGTCAGTGAACCGTGGGTAATTGGATTAGGGTGCATTATGTTACATGAGGTTTTCTCTTTCCCAAAATTTATCATGGTTTGTGCCCACAATTATGATGATAACAAAAGAGAAATTGTAAATAAAGATACCAAAGAAGAAATTTTATCCATTAATGTAGAATAATTTGGAAAAGTGTTGGGGTTTACAACTAAATAATTTGGAAATGTCCACATTGACCTAGAAAAGCTTGCTAGTGATTATGAAGTAGCGGATGAAAGGGACAAAAATATTTTCCTAAATAAAATAGTTCGAGAGAGAAACAAGTTGAAAGGTAACCATAAGTCTCCTATCGCTTTGAAATTTTTAGGATCATGGGCTAAGAATAATTTTCAATGCTAGCATTTTTCTTTCAACCTCCTCCGACAGCAATTAAAAGGTGCAAGCAGGATGTAGAGCAAGAGTATATTTCACACCAACTTATTAGAACATATTTCTACAACAATGGGTTTTAACCTCATTTACCCATTCCTACAAGGCAACTTTCTTGACAATTTCCTTGATTTCAAGATACCAAAATAGAGTTAAGACACAAAAATTCTTGTAGAATTAGAAAAACACATTCAACAATAGCAAATGACTGATTCAAAACCATTTTCCAACTTTGACAACTCAAAAATGTGAACCTCTAAAAGTAGATTGTTCAAATCAACATTTAGGCCCATTTAGACCCCTTCAACAAGAAAATTTACATTTCCCAAGCCATTTCTCTTTGTTACCACTTCATACAAGTATAAATAGGTCTGCACAACCATTAGGAACCTTCACCCAACCTTTTTTCATGTTATTTTAATAAACCCTAGCTTTAAACCACCATTTTCATGCAAAATTCACACAAAATCACTCTTTTCTAGCCTAGGGCCTCCTTGAAACCTTATCAAACATTTACATACACCCTTGTAACTTTGGAATCTCAAATAAAATGTTAAAACAGACCTACAAACCAATTTTTAAGAGTTTTCAATGGTGGAAACTTAAGATATGAACTTTTCTTCAAAATTGGAACCTTCATTTCTGAACAGGGCTGCTGGGAAGATTCGACCATTAGACCACTTAAACGACCTTTTAAAAATTTCTGGTAAGAACAAAAAATTTCATAAATTGAATTATCTTTCCATAAATATAAGTTTTAGGGACGTACTAAACCGTACAAGTCTGTACAACTCTCTGAAATAGCAGATTTCACTGAAAAACACAGAAAAATGGAACTTTCATTTTCTTCATTTCACCAAAATCTTCAACTAACTCTTGAATTCGACCATAAAAAATTGTTTATAATCCTTGAACATCAAAACCAACCTATCTAACTGACCCAAACCAACCTCCTAACTACTTTACTCCACCATTTGCACTTTTTTGCATTTTTACAATATAACAACTTTTTACAAAATATGCATTTTTTGCATTTTTGACTCCAAAGACCCTCCAAACAATTAAAATGCTATTAGATAGTCCCAATGGACCCTAAAACATCTAAATCCATTGACTCTTATTACAAATTTGAAAATTGACTCTTCATGTGCCATTTAACAACATTTGGCATTTTTTGCAAATTAGACAAAATGACTACATAACTTATCCAAATACCTATAAAATGACTCAAATACATTAAGATGGTCTTGAAAGACCTTATTTAATGACCCCTAAGCACTCTTTAAACATTCTTTTATATATTGGCCTCACGGAGGCTTGAATGCAACAAGGTGCTCCTGCACCATTCTCCCCTTGAAGAAAAAACTCAAGTCCCTTGAGGGAGAAAAATGTAAAGCACCTGCAAAAAGAAATGAATCTTCACCACCTACAATCACAAAAAATTTCATCTTCATTTTGACCCATGGCTTTTTTTTCCTTGAAATCATAAGCACAAGAAGTGAACTGTGCCTTCCTATCATCATATCATCCTGTGCATGCTCACACTCATCCATACACTCTATGCCTTGAATTTCCTTCTGCTCTATCAACCAAAATGTCTCTACATCTGTTGTCTCAAGATAACCACAAACTTCTACATGGAGAAAACTGAAAATGCCATTAGTCTCATCATGAAACAATGAAGTCAATATCTCATTCTCATACCTTGGTGGCTCAATTTGTAACTGCAAATCTATTTCACCTTTGTCCTCTTCTTCTTTAGGTGTAGGCACCAACTCTTCATCATCTTCTACCTTTACCATTGAATCTTCTACTACATTTGTTGTCTTCATGTCCCAAAGGTCCATTTCTTGTGCATATACCTCAACAACATCATCTATACCTTCACTCTCATCATTAGAGTACCATATATAACCTGCATCATATCCTTGAAAATCTGCATATATTTCATTAACAAACAAATCTGCAACATTGTCATTATCAACCTTATTATCAACAACATCTTGAGGATCATTACCAACCTTATCAACAACCTCAACAACCTTCTCTACTTGTTCATCAAAATTTTCATCAACTACTTGATTACCAACAACCATATCATTCATCTCAACATCAATGTGTTCTTCAACAATCAAAGAAGTTTGTTCATCTTCAAACATAATTAGAATATCATGCATCTCAACCTATAACTTACTTTGCTCAACAAACTTTACCTTTGCCTCATTTTCTACCACCCTTGCTTGTCTTTTTTTTCTTTGAATAATCTTCTCAATAGGCCATGTGACCCCTTTCTTGATATTCAAGTGTCAACTTGTAACTCTTTTGAGCAATTGATCTATCCTTTGCTTTAATTCTTCAATCTCTTTTTGCCTCATCTCTTCCTCTTTTCTCTTCCTTTCTTTTTTTTCCTTTTGTTTCTTTTTTTTCCTCTCATCCTCTGCCAACAAATGTATTCCCAATCTTCTCACCAAATCCATCTTTACAAGCAAGTCTCTCCTTGCTTCTATTCAACTTTTCACTGCCTTTCCTTGGCAACAATCAGGTTCTTTTTAACCTGCACACAACCACAACACAAAACCACAAACCAACACTAACCCAGACCTTTTTCTGGGCTCTGATACCAATTTGATGCAGAGAAAGAGGATTTTACAATTCAACTTATTAGAACATATTTCACAACAATGGGTTTCAACTCATTTACCCATTCTACAAGACAACTTTCTTGACAATTTCCTTGATTTCAAGATACCAAAATAGAGTTAAGGCACAAAAATTCTTGTAGAATTAGAAAAACACATTCAACAATAGCAAATGACTGATTTAAAACCATTTCCCAACTTTGACAACTCAAATTTGTGAACTTCTAAAAGTAGATTGTTCAAATCAGCATTTAGGCCCATTTAGACCCCTTCAACAAGCAAATTTACATTTCCCAAGCCATTTCTCTTTGTTATGACTTCATACAAGTATAAATATGTCTGAAAAACTATTAGGAACATTCACCCAACCTTTTTTAATGTTATTTTAACAAACCCTAGCTTTAAACCACCATTTTCATGCAAAATTCACACAAAATCACTCTTTTCTAGCCTAGGGCCTCCTTGAAACCTTATCAAACATTTACATACACCCCTATAACTTTGGAATCTCAAATAAAATGTTAAAACAGACCTACAAACCAATTTTCAAGAGTTTTCAATGGTGGAAACTTAAGATATGAATTTTTCTTCAAAATGGAACCTTCATTTCTGAACAGGGCTGCTGTGAAAATTCGACCATTAGACCACTTAAACGACCTTTTAAAAATTTCTGGTAAGAAAAAAAAACTTCATAAATTGAATTATCTTTCCATAAATGTAAGTTTTAGGGCTGTAATAAACCTTACAAGTCCGTACAACTCTCTAGAACAGCAGATTTCACTGAAAAACACAGAAAAATGGAACTTTCATTTTCTTCATTTCACCAAAATCTTCAACTAACTCTTGAATTAGACCATGAACATTGTTTATAATCCTTGAACATCAAAACCAACCTATCTAACTGACCCAAACCAACCTCCTAACTACTTGACTCCACCATTTGCACTTTTTTGCATTTTTACAATATAACAACTTTTTACAAAATATGCATTTTTTGCATTTTTGACTCCAAAGACCCTCCAAACAATTAAAATTCTATTAGATAGCCCCAATGGACCCTAAAACATCTAAATCCATTGAATCTTATTACAAATTTGAAAATTGACTCTTCATGTGCCATTTAACAACATTTGGCATTTTTTGCAAATTAGACAAAATGACTACATAACTTATCCAAATACCTATAAAATGACTCAAATACATTAAGATGGTCTTGAAAGACCTTATTGAATGACCCCTAAGCACTCTTTAAACATTCTTTTACATATTGGCCTCAAAGAGGCTTGAATGCAACAAGGTGCTCCCCGCACTAAAGCATCCTTTGAAATGGTATATATACATCCATTATGGTGTTCCACATGCTTCTATAACTTTATTGAGCACATTGTAGAATCCATGCATAAAACACCAATGATTAAAGGAGGTTTTTCCAATTAGTGGAATGTTTCTAACCAACAAGCTTCAAATTCAGCCCTATATGAATGATGAGGAAAAAAATGGCTCCAGTATATGATTGGACTACTAAGATAAGGATGCACGATTCTCAAAAGAAATACAATCATTTTGTAGATTACATTTTGGCTCCATTGTATCAAGTAATTACAAATAATCCAATGCCTAGATCGTCATGTAGAAATTCGTATCTAACTAGGAAAATAAATACAATTGGCTGATTGGTACTTAATGAAAGAATATACTGTGCTAAGATCTTATGGATCGAGAGTACAACCATAAAAACTTCCAATACATGTGACAAAAATGGTTTTTTCTTTGGAATATGTAATGCATATGCAGAGTACTAATGAACTACACTTTATCTACAAAGCAAAAGAAGACCTTATTTCCTTCTTTTACCTTTTTCTAAGTGTGGAGGGTTTATATTCGAGAGAAAAGCACAGTGTGGCATGATCTTTTTGAAATTTTGAAATTTTGATGTTGTTCCTCATTACTAGCAAAGATGATCCATGTGACACCATTAAATCAATGATTGTGCCCAATAGAATGTTGCAAGTAGAATTCAACATCAAAGTAAACCCTTGCTTGAAAACTTGAGAAACAAGGATTCTTGGGATGAGGTCAAAATAGCAATTGAGAAAAGTGTTGTTGAGAAATGTATTTCTTTTGAACAATTATCAATGGAAATTTTGGAATTGCTCCAAAAGATAATCAAGAGGTACAACAATTTTTATGAAAAAAGTGATAAACCATTTAGTAGAGTAAAAATACCAGATTCTCTAGATAAGGAAGTTACAGATAAAAATTGGTCACGATAAAAAATTATTGCCTTTTGGTCTATGAGGAAGGAGTTAGGTGAACCAAGAACTCTTGCAAACTTTGGAGATAACAAAGAAGATCATGAGTTTAGAAAATTGTGGAATATAGAGCATCCGAGTGAATGTGAAGATCAAGAAACCAATGATGAATCTAGTGATGAGAGGGAAGAACAAAGCTATGCCAAAGTTGGTTTAAGTGAGGCCACAAAAGAAGCATATACTTCAAGAGTAGCCATATCCAAAAAAATGGGTTATGAAGGTGGTCCTTTGGGGCCCCAAGGACAAGGCCCTTGGACGGTAACAAATATAGAGCATAGAAAACCAGTTGATAATTTTTTCCTTGGAGCCAATGAAGTAGACCAAGGGCATACAAGTATAGCTAAAATAATTCATTTTTTTAGAGTTTCAAATCCTAATCCTCAAGGTCAGATACAATCACAACTAAGACATGCCCATGGTGGAGAACCTAATGCAATTGTTACTGCCAATAGTGGCAATGGTATGGGTAGTATTAATAGTACTAGTCAACATGTGCTCCAACAACAAATTACACACAAGAGGACAACAATACAAGATACCACACAAACACCAAGTAATCAAGGCATATAGAAGAGGGCAAGGATTTTGACATATCCAAGTCCAACTACCATTTCCACCACAAAGAAGTTATTTCTAGGCACTCCCATAGTTAGTGTGGCTACAACATCATTAGTAACTGCAAGTACTCCTAGTCCTTTGCTATTCAAGCATTCCATTGTTCCTCCGTCCCCAAGTTTTGATTACATTGAAGAGTTTAAAAATAAATCAGAATTGTATAAAAAAGAAAAGAAGAATTGATGGAGAGTGTGTTTTTTGTAACTTCATAGCCTGCAACAACCATGGTATTACAGGCACATTTGACACAAATAAAGAAATCAAGGAGTACATGATTGTTTTTCCCATAGTTCAAAATAAACTAGTAAATCAGATGGATCGATCTAAATTTTAGGTGAGCAGTGTACAATTGGACTTTATTGGACTCAAAAATATTGACAGAATTAATGTATCTAAGAAGAATAATGAAATGGTGTACACATCATTGCTAAAGAAAGAGAGAGAAGAAAAGGCTGTAGACTCAAATAGAAAAATTATAGGAAGACTTAGCAAATGAGAAAGCAAAGAGGAAAGCAGCAGATAACAAGAGAAATGAATTAGAAAAAAGAATAAGAAAATATCCCTCTACATCAACAAGCAAAGATGATAAACAAAATGAGAGAGAAGTGAATGAACTAAAGCAAGGGTTAGATGAGAGCAAAAAGAAATATGATGAGGAAAAATCGACTTCAAAAAAATTAAGACAAAGCATTGGGAAAGAAAATGAACAATGGGAATAAAAATTGGAGAAAGAGAAAAAGAAATGAAAGATTGTTTGCAGAGCTGATGGAAGCAAAAAATGAAATTAACTCTTATCAAAATAAGTTAACTGCATTTTATAGAGAAACAATGAGGCATATGAAACAAAAGATCTGGAATGAAATAATGCAGAGGATTGATCATTTGTGTGAATTATTTCAATTGATTGATGCTATCAAACTACATTATAAGAAGCTCAACAAATATTTAGTGGACAACAAAAATGTGCTAGCATTAGATAAATCTACTAATCAAGTTCAACAAACAGTCTACAAAGCCAGTGACAATGATTTGAAATCAAAAGGGATTAATAATTGGCTTGTTGCCTCAATGATGTTGTCATCTATCATTCATAAGTGTTTTAGAATGAGTGAAACAAAGGAATTTGTGCATCTGGTTGCAAACAATATGAAGAAGCTAGATGAAAAGGTAAGGAACTTCGCAGAGCTTGGTTTTCCAGAGGCTTTTGACACAAATGAGTGATTCATTGGAAAAGATAATTTCAGAAAGAAGATGGAGGGTGCAAGGAAGATTAATTTGGACTAGTTTCCTTAGAACCCATATGTGGAGAACTATTTGGATTCCATCAAACCATTGATAACCTTGAATGCAATTTTGACTAAAGAATTCAAGACAAAGTTCCACTTCAATCATGAATTTGTTAACAAATTTTCAAGTCAAAACAACATCGCCTTGTAGAACAAATGAAAAATTCCAACAACATCGTATCAGTTGGAAGTGGGTTAGAAAAAGGTGATACGTCGATTTGATATTAATAATACGAGTTTCCAAGTTCCAACTCATCTCTATGCAGAGTTGTCTTTGAGAAAGATTTTTCATTGCCAATGCTTCTATGTATTCCTTCATGTGAAAATCAATAAAAAAACTCAAATTCGGTAATGTGTTGATGTTCAATTATCTGTGTTCAATAGTATAGAAAGAGTAATAAACTACTGAAAAAACTACTAAAAAATGCTTATAAATGTTTGAACTTGGTCACATAGTTTATTGACAATCATTTATAACGTGACCAAATTGATGACTAAACCATTTTTAGTCATTTGATTGATCAAATTGTTTGTTAATTTAGTTGTCTGATTGATCGATTTGGTCGTTGATTTAGTCAACCGATTGATCGACGGTCGCTGATTTAGTCATCCCATTGATCAATCTTGGTCATTAATTTGATTGATTTGGCAATGTGTAATTTAGTAGTTAATTTAGTCATTGAATGTTTTAAACTAGTCACTTATTCAATCATTTTTTGTCCACTGCATATTCTCGTCAGCACTTAGTCATTGATCGTTGTTAATCGTCAACACTTTACTATAGTCATTTCTTACCAACGATTTTCATTCATTGGTAGTGTATTTAATCATTAATTCTAATCATCATTTTGATCAATTTGGTAGTTTAGTTAATTGTTTTTGTTCACTGATTTCTGTCAACTAGTAGGTATATTGATACATTGTTTATTAATTGCATAATCATTATATTTAGTCATATTTATTTACCGATTTATGTCGTTGGTAGTATATTTACCAATTGGTAGTTTATTTAATTGTTTTTGTTTAAGGATTTATGCCTATGGCAAGCAAATGACATAAATGCTTTTAACCGAGGTTTAAACATATAAAAACAGAGAAAAACATAATCAATCATTCATTTGCACATAATGAAACAACTATTAAGAAGGAAAAATACTAAAATTTTATTGAGAAAACATGTTCTTACAACAGATACAAGACATAAATGTGTCTTTTCTTTGAAAAATATACTTTTACAAAGTGTGTTTCTTAGTGTTGTGACTGAGAAAACTGAGTTACAATACCTTTCTTTTTGCTTATACAAGATATTACAATTTTGATGACAATTCTATGTTGCAACTTATTTGCAACTGCACATACATGTATGTTGCACTCTCTGCAACTTTTCCTCTTCTTTGCACCTCTTTATCTACTATGTATTTACTTCCTTTTTTGTACCCCTGTTCTCTACATCTACTACTTACACAACAACATAACCTTTCTTCTATAATGCACCAGCTTGAATGAGCAAACCCAAACAAAACAAAAACATAATCAATGGGTTTTACATTAAGGTGTGCAATAAGATAGGGTTTATTCATTGCCTGTACCATAGAATGTACACCCAAATCGCATTCTTTGGTTTTGTTTGGGTTCAACTTATTCGTGCTCCACACATTCTTTGTTTGCAACTTCACTTCCATTAATTTTGTTGCTACTTTTTAACCCTTTTCTCTTCTACCCTACTTAATTAGCACTGGCTATTTTTCAAATATTTTAGTAGCCACTATGAAGGTCCCTATTTTCTCTTTCAGATGAACAGCTCCATCTATTTTTTCTAGATGAGGAAGGGTATGTTAATTGAGACCTATAAAATATATACATTTGCATCTCATGTTCCTTTCAATTTCACTCCATGTACAATAGATAGTGAGTGAATCCACCCAATGCCCACAACAACACCATCATGCAGATCGAACACCTCAACTATATCCCCTTCTTGAAGTTTATCAATAAATGTCTACAAAAACAAAAAAAACTACACATTATATTGAGATATAGAACACACATTATATTGTTTTTGACAGTTGTATGAAATGCCTTATGTCTTGAATAAATCATTGTGTATGTGATTTTATAAAACAATCTATTAAACTAAGCTCAGGCTTCCATATGTAAGTTATATGTTCTTCCTTATTTCCATAATCTATGTAAACTATCTAATTACACTTCACTACTATTATAACCAACTTCTATCAAATAGGTAATGATTACCCTTATTTACATAATAAAACAACCATTACTTACTTGAATAGTACATGAATAGTACTTACTTGCATGTGGTTTCATAGCACCCACCTCAAGTTCAACACAACTACCACTATGAATATCATGCGCATGCTTGTTGAGTTCATCATCATAATCTACACTATCAATGGCATTGCATACATGATGTTGTACAGCTTTACAAAGAGTTCTATTGATAGGGCCTTTTTTTTGTCCCATTTTCATATAATTGCTCTACATCATGTGGTTTAATCATCATACAAAAATTAATATAAGTCAAGTAAAGAATGCAAAAGCTATAAATTTCTATCCAAAAGAACATTTTAAGCGTGAAGAATGACAAAACATTGGGACAGATTAACTTACAACTTAAAGAATGCAAAAGCTATAAATTTTTCTCCAAAAGAAGTATGGAAAAACATTGGGACAAATTAACTTACAACTTAAAGAATGCAAAAGCTATAAATTTTTGTCCAAAAGAAGAATGAAAAAACATTGGGACAAAGTAACTTACAACTTAAAGAATGCAAAAGCTATAATTTTTTGTCCAAAATAATATTTTAAGCATGAAGAATGACAAAACATTGGGACATATAACTGACAACTATTATATTAATTAATTTCAACTTCAAGACAATCCAAGACGACTGTGGTTGTGGCATTCTGTCCACTCTATCAATTACTCAATATCGACAACTGTCAGACATCGTGGAAGGCCATTTTATTTTCCTCTTGGTTTTATTGTACCACTTCACATGTGGTTTAACCATCATGTGAATATATACAAAGCATTCAATAGTCAAGTAAAGAATGCAAGCTATAAATTTGTCCAAAAGAACATTTTCCTCGATCACTCCAACAATAAAGAAATTGGGTTGGATTCTCCTATGCTCATATTTCAATAACTACATATTAAGAGGCATTCGATATAGAATTTACAAACAAGAATAAATGAGATCAATAGAGCCTCTACCATTTGAATCCATGGATTTATGCTCATTCATGCAAAACTATAGAAGAATAGATTCAACCAACTTTGTAACTTGCTAAGTGAGACCGAATATGCAACTCATTATCTTTTGGTACACTAGTTCATTTGAGTTGGCATGATCTATAGAGGCTCCTACTGGGCATTGAACAGATGGTTGTGAAATCTCTGTTGACGAACTAGATTTCCACTTCATCCTACTCTTATATTTACTAGCATCTAGTACTGCCATATAATTGACAATATCTTTTGCAATTGCTTCTCTATTACTGTTTTCCACCTAAAATACAATGAAAATTTCAACATATAGTTAGTTCAAGAAAAAATCAAAATAAATAACACAATGTAAATTGAACCAAAAATCCACACTTACTGCAAATTTTTCCTTTTTGGCATGCAACCAACCTCAACCTAATGTATAACCAACCCTCACATTATCTCTTGCTCTTTTTGCCTCTGTTACTCTTTGCCAAATATTATTCAGAATGCATACTTTCTAACAATGCCTCCCACTCTTTGGGAGATAGAGTGGAGTCTAACCTCTCTTTTCCCCCCATGATTGTTTTTCTACAACTGTATCTATAATTGTTCATCAAAATTATCAACCTTTGATTGTAATATTTTCTAGAGATTTGTCCACCAATAGTCTCAAAAGCATTTTGCATTTTTTGTATAACATTTTTCACAACTCAACCTAGGCTCCCATTGGGGAGATTCTAAGTGTTGGAGGAATTTGGGGAACTTACCGCTGGGGATACAAGGTTTAATCCTTAAGGAGCAGGGCACGTGTATTGTTCATAATGATACATAATTTTGAGATTGTGTTAGCCTTCTGGGGGGTCCACATACTTGTCTATTGGGTGATGTGGATGGAGTTAAATGCTAAGGTGTTAAAAACTTGTGGCATAATTTGAATAAAGGGATGGAGATCGATAATAAAGAGTTAATTATGAGGAGGAGTGGGGAGTACAACCAGATAACAACCAAGTTGGGTTGGACCTTACACAATATTTATTTGAGGTCTTATCTCAGCCTTCACATATCCTTGTAGATTTTTAAATTCAAATTTGATGTGACTAATAATTATGATGTGAAGCTCTTGCCTTGTCCTATCAACTCCGCTAAAAAGTTGCTAATGATAGATGGTTGGATTTTGGGGAATTCTAAATTTGGCCCCGCGGCTAAACTTTTTCGGTACTTGTGCAAAGGAAACATGGAAGGAAAACCTTCCAATATCATAATTGCTTGTAAACCTAGCTGAAGGTGTCTCAATATTTCCATTACTGGGAATGTGATGATTTCCTTTTAGGATTTAACTCTTCAAGCATGTGTCCAACACACCGTCTTCATTTCCTGAAGTAGTCTTGTTTGGCTTAAAATTGGAAGTGTCTGGGTGACCTTTCACTTTGTCAAAAATTCTAACATTTTACTCTCACAAGATTTTTGGTTTTCTAGTGTGCAAAACGAAGATATGGGTGGTGATAGGGTGAGGACGAAGCCCGCCAATTGTGGGGAATTTTGCAAGGACCCATTGGTTTGGCACATTTGTGTTGAAGGCGGCCTTGCACCCTTGATGGAAAGCTTGGTTGGCCATGATCCAAAGATGTTTGCACAATTTTTGAGTTCCTGGAAAGAATGAAGGGTTTCCATGGGTGGTATTTCCTTCAAGGTGAATGAGGAGGTGATTACCCAGGCTACGAGGTTGTCATGTACCAGAAAGAAGTACCCTAAGCATACCAAGGCTCAGGACAACGAAAGCCTAAATGCCCTCTTTGTGGGTAATGAAAAACCTATTCACTCTCAATTTAGCTTTGAAAGAGAATCTCTCTTGCGGTCGTGGGACCAGATTTGTCTCGCCCTCATGAAATATTTCACTTTAGAGGGTAGATGTAAAAAAAATTATTTTTATCATTTTCCTTTCTTAAACCACCTTCGTCATAAAATTTTGTTGAGTTTCCTATTCTTTTTACTCATTGATTTGGAAAGCTTTGTTGAGAAGTTCCTTGAGTTTTCTGCCAATAACCTTGAGGATCCCATTCCCCTACCACTCCATCAAGGCCTCATCTTGAGGCTCTATCATTTTCACCTCGCTCTCTACCCGCTCAAACCCATTTCCATTGTCAGCATTGAGGAAATAGAACCCTCGGTTCAGACCAATATTTCCCCAACCAAGTCGAAGGGTCCTAAAAGAAAAAATCCTCTGGCAGCTACTGAAACCTCTAAACCCAAACAGGTTGCCAAGAAGAAAAAGGGGATTGTGGATAGTCCAATCTCATGCTACAATTGGTCTTTGCGAACTTAAGTGTAGCCTACCCAATACTAACAACACACCTACTGCTAAGAGGAATGTTAAGGATGAGGGGAAGGATTTAGTGGAACAACGGGCCACTGATAGTGTCGAAAAGAATAGGGTAAGAAAAGACTCCAAAGGGGGTACTGTGGTTGCTGCTACTGTGGAGACTGGGGTCGAAAATACTAGCATCAAGAGATCTGGTAGACTGGCTAAAAACAAAAAGAAGGTGTAGATTAGTAAAATTTCTATTGATTAGGAGTGGTTCGACAACAAAGGGGATAAGGAGGACACTGACAAAGAGGAGTTTGTTGAAGGACCTAGCCACTTTTCAGACCTCAACAAAATGCTGAAAGAGAATTCGACTTCCCAGTCCTCGAACCCTTAGGGATTGGAGCATTCTACCATTGCAAAGATTGTGGAGAAAGGGGAGGATTGACATGGGCTTTTGGAATGAGTGGAGAAGATTGAGAAGAAACTTTGTGGTCTGTCTAGGCTCACTATCAAGTTGATCCATTGTGTAGCTGACACCCTCTCTACCATGCTTAAGGATGAAGTGGAAAAGAAGGCCGCATAGGATGGTCCCTACTAGGCTAGGGAGTATGTTGTCAACCTCCTCTCCCAAAAGTGGGAGAATGCTAGCTAGTCTATTGTTGCTTCATCTATTGGGTTTTTTGGCCGGTTGTTCGTCTGTTGCATTTGTTAATGTTTTGGTTTTTTGTTGTTTTCCTTGGACTTGATCTTGTTTGGCCCTTGGGCTCATTGTGTAAAGGGTACAATGCCTTATAAATACTATTTATATAATAAAAAACATGATGAGGAATTTTAAGAGTTTTACAGCAAGAAAAGAAAGGTAAATTTAATGATTTTGCAACTAAAATTGATCCACTTGTAATAGGGTTTACTTTTTAAAATGGGGAAATTGTGAGTGCCCAAGGAAATGAATTTTTATCTTGGGAGAGGCTCGTATTCAATTTTGATAGACATTTTAGGGATGCCAAGATCATATATAACCTTCAATGGTATGTATAGTAGCCATATATTCAAGTAGAAGTCTCAAAAATTTATGAGTTATAAAATATGTAGCATTTACAAACCTAATAATCACAAGTTGGGTTTGTATTATCCATTACCTATATGTTTTATCTATGATAGAGTATTTATATGGAATTTTTAAGAAGGTTACCAATGTCCAAGTAAGACATGAATATAATTTTGTGGTGGTTGATAGATTTAGCGAAATTATATTTTATTTTATTAAAAAGAAACCTATAAGTAAGAATGTGACTAAGTTTAGTTTTCACACATTTTTATGCTAAAAATGTTCCATTTATAAACATTACCGATTGAATTTAATGATCGACAATTGAGAATGTGGTAGAATGATGGTTGACCATTGAAAAATATCTAACCATTCGATGAACCCAATATAAAATAAATGAAAATAATATTAAAAATAAATAAAAACACTTTATACAAAGAAAGAAAGCAAAGAATCAGATATTTTTTCAACATTTCTACTAGAAAATATGATTTACATTCATATTATAAAGGTAAAAAAGAAATAACAAAAAACCATAATTATTATATCTTACAAATTAAAATAGTAATGATTATATTTTATAAAAAATATTTTACTACATTGAATTTACCTTATCTAATTAATCATTGCACTTTATACAAAGAAATAAAGCAAATAATTAGATATTGTTTCTAATTTTCCACTAATATTCAAATTGTATAAATCATATTATAAAGGCATCAACGATTGATAATGTGTTAGCATGACGCAAGACTATTGAAAAAGATCTAACTGCTCGATGAACTCAATATAAAATAATCAAAGAAAGAAATAAAGAAAGCAAAGAATCGAATATTATTTCTACATTTCCACTAGAAAATATGTTTGACATTCATATTATAAAGGTCAATTTTTTTTATATTATATAAATAAAAAAACTATTATATTTTATAAAAACATATTTAAATACACTGAATTTAGCTTATCAAAATAATACAAAGAAAGAAAGTAAAGAATTAAATATTGTTTCTAAATTTTCACCAATATTCATAGTTTATAAATTATATTATAATAATGCAGAACAATTAATTTAATGTTTTAAATGTATACTCAATATTATTCAATTTCAAACATTATAATAATGTATATATATACCATCATTAATAAGCACTTTTATTTAATCTTCCTACATAAAAAAAAAACATTTATTTCAAATTGCTTTTCTTCTTAGTTCAAAGCATTTCACAATTTACATTCTACTATACTTAATGTCAAATACTAAGCTATATCCATACAAATTCTAAATTAACAAAAAATCATCGACGTACCCATTGCACACCAAGGTGCAATTACTAGTTATGTTTATTTTAGTTTACTTAAGAGTATGACATCAAAAGTGGATTCAAGATTCTTAGGAAAATTTTGGAGTGTTTTTGGCATAAGGTGGACAGCCATTTAAAAAATTCCATTGCTCTCGATCTTGGAATAGATGGGAAAATTAAAGTTGTTGATATAAGGTTGGCTTAGTTATTAAGGAGGCACAATTAGAGGTATCCAAGAACATGCGATGAGAGTCTTGATTACATATAACACTCCTAGAACTAGGAAATACACACTTCTGCCAATCTGTCACCATTTGAGACATATTTTGGTTACCTACCTCCTATTTCCTTATATGTTGTGGTAGAAAATTCATGCAAGGATGGAGGAAATGAGAATTAGATGTTTAAAGGATTAGAAAATTCATTGAACATATATTATAATCACACATTAAATGTTTACGAGAAACTAAAATAGAGTTGATACAAGTACAAGAGAAAACATGATCAACACCATGTTGAGCATTAGTTCAAGGTGGGTGATAGAGTGCATCATATGATCAAATGATCAAGTGCAACCATTATTAGTTAGAGATTTGTTTCTAAACATATCTTCACAAGGAGATTATTTTTTGTTGATTTTAGAGATTTAAATAATCATGTATAGGTTAATTGAGGTTCATTATAGGAGGAGAAATATTCAAATCTTTATCATAACATTAATCTAATATTTTATATGAAATAAAAAATTATATCATTTTAATTAGTTGTATTAAAATAGGAACCCTCGTGTTCAAGTAGAATGTATGGTGGAGGGGAAAAGGAAAATAATGTAGTAAATTATTGCTAGAAGGGAAAGTGGTTATGATAAGTCAACAAAATTAGGTAGCAAGGTTACACTTGTTATAGTAGGAAAATTAGGTAAAAGTGTGACATGTCATTATAAGTGGAAGAGAAGTAAATCTATCACAAGAAAGAGATGAAATAATGGATGAAGGGATTGTAAGGTGACAAGGAGGTAAACTTATGACACTATAAGGAGTAGAAGGATCAAGTGGTGACTTAAAGGAAGGACTAAGCAGTGACATACTTATTGGCATGACAGAGTTGCACCACTCCTATTAGGTTGAAAATCTAAAAGGGATGTCTAATAGAGGCCAGAGGTGAAAACCTACAAATGTGCCAAAGGCTTATAGTAAGAGAGCACACCCCTATGTAGCATAGTGATAGACAAAGTGATTGTAATTTAAGAGAACCATAGTGTGACATGTACAAAATACTTGTACGATAACTCTAAAGAGACACCAACATGAAGGGACATGAAAAGAGACATACAACTATACATTCATGAACATATATGTATTGTGCATATATACAAGAGATGAGAATAGTATGGAAGTGTTGGTAAATAGATTTCTTATTATAGTTATTGCCTTGAAAAATGACCATAAATCACCTTGCATGTACGACAAACATACCAACAATTGGAAATATTTCTATTTGGTTAATGATCTTCCTTTGTGTTTGAGAGGGTGAACTCCCTCATATGATTTTAAATTTTAGGGCCTTGTGGTATTTTTTAATAAAACACTGAAAGACAAAGGGAAAAACTAAAGAAAAATGATTTACAAAGACCCTTGTTGTAGAGATATGAATACCAACTTGAGTTTCGCATGTTTATACAAACATAGAGAGGACTCAGATCATAAAATTATAATACACATTCTCATATTTATATGATGAATGACGACAGTAATAAGTATGATACTATGACACCAATTGGAGAATGCCATACAAAACTCACACACTATGAGATAAGCTATATCAACAATTCAAATCAAAATACCAAGTTATGATTATGTTTCTTCATGCATCGATTGTATAGTTTGTATTAATGCTTCAGTAGATGACTAGTGATTTCCGCAATGACACAAAGGTTTTACCAATTTAACGTATGAGAAATTAGTAATGATAATGCAAAAAAACACTCAAAACATATAATCCCAATGCTTTTTGTATTATCTCTGTAAAGTTAATCAACTCTAAGAACCCTTATATACAAAGTTTGAGTTGATAAGTCTTCTCTAGAAATCTCCTACGATAAAAAATAGTCTTATATTTATAAGCTTCCCTTTGATAACTATCTTGTAACTATTTTTTAAAATATAATGATTTAAAAATAACCTTATTTGATTATATTTTACATAACTTTTCTGAAAATAAAATTCGTTTTCTAACTTCAAATTACAATAAGTGATTTAAGTCCTTTTAGAAAAAATAAATTAGATAGAGCAAAGACACATAAAGGAAAGAATTTGTCATACTCCAACTTCATTGAATTCTTTCATCTCATCAAAGATAATAGCATTACCATCCAACAACTTGGGTATCTTTTCAATCGGAATCGTCATCTTCTTCGTCCTTGTCAGCAAAAGTGGAGGCCATTTTCAAGGCTAGTTTAGCAGCCATTTCTGTCCTGGCTTCAATCTCAAGATTTCACATATGGCTGCCATCTCAAGCATCAACTGTTCAAGTTCCTCAAAGGAACGTTCCCTCCGTTCTCTGGTTTCAGTATCTCCAATACCCTCTTCAGTTTCAGGAGCCCCAGACAGATCTTGTGACGTAATGGTTGAAGTCAATGAACTACTTGCTTCTGATTCGTTATTGTCATGTACAGATACAACAGGAGTATGAGATGCCAAACAGTCTTTCTTTGGTGGAGTTTAAGTGGCTATATTCTGCTCTTGGACTTGAGTTTTGTTAGCTTGGCCATTATTGTTTCCCCCCTCCTCCCTTACAAGAATTTCATGTGTACCATAATTGACAGTCATCCAAGGCTGTTCTACTCCATCCCAAGCTTCAGCCAAGCTATCTGATAGAAGCTCATATTTAATTTCAAATTTAGAATCATCATCAGAAAAGTCATCATTTTTTGAAGATACAGGGGATTTGCACCCCCATTCCATTATTCTTTGATAGATTGCCATACCCTATTCCAAAGCTTTCATTTTGCCATAGACTGAGAGGATGCTGGTAAACTAGATTGTGAGATTCGGCCTTACAGAAGCCATTTGCATGTATTTGAAGGTTTCCAATGCCTTTTTCTTTAGATATGCAATCATTGTGTTCCATGAGATACATCTCTTTAAGTCATTTTATCAAACAGTTCACATTCCTCGTTTAAGCTTCCACATTTTACAGACACGTCTACCAGTGCATGTGCAATCACAATAGAAGGTGTGGAACTTGGCTTTACAGCCAACGATTGAATTTTCTCAAAAGTTTCTAAATCCTTTTCAATAGATTCATTCTATATATATCCTGCAACAATGGTGTTTCCATGGAATGGCAGTTGTGACGCTTGCAAAAGACAATTTCATGGGATGTGTAGCATGGTGGAGGTTGGTAGCTTTTGTAATGATTGTCAAAACTCATTAAATCTTTGAAACTAGTTTTTAACATCTCAAAATGAGGTTATGAAAACCTTCCAAACCTTTGGCATATCTCTTCATTTTTCTATTGGCTCTTTTTCTTTATGTAAACCAAGGCATTGTTAGGTTTTGACAATTTCATCGAGCCTCGACATAGGTTTCAAAACTTCATAAAATTCCCAACAAACACTTCAAACTTTGTTTAAGAGCTTTTCTACTTCAAACTTAGTTTAAGAGCTTTTCTTTGGAAGCATTGTTTTAGTTATGAAAAGGGTATTTGATGCCTACATAAATTTTTGAACTTCTGTGAAGTGCCAATAATACATAGAAATTTATTTTTTAATTTGGTCATTTTCTTTATCTTGCATAGGTTGCAAAGGATTATGTTTGAAGCCAACAACATTTTCAAAACTTACTTTCTATTTCAAGAACACTTTAATGTAAATCTTTGTCAACATTTTAGGTGTATTGAGTTAGGTATAGTAGGTTTTATAATCATATAAAAAAATTTCTTGGTGAATTTTTGCATTTTGAAGAGATTCCATAATTGTAAAGTGTCAACAATCAAAATTAAAACTTTGAAATGTTTTGAAGATTATGACTTCATCCAATCAATTCAAAATGTTGAGCAAACACAAAAATTTCATATCTCTTGACTAAAAATATATTTTGACTTGAAAATTCATCACATCATACATAATAACTCCATAAAATTTCCCATTAAATGTTTTTTCTCTAGCCTTTCCAAAACTTGCATTTTAGTTGTTTTTGTAAATTGCATAATGAAATTTTATAAAATTAAAATATCCCAAATGAAAAGATGTTTTGACTTAAAAAATTGCCACATCACATTAAGCAAACTCAAGAATATCTTTGTAAAATTATTTAGTTTCAATCTTGATTTAATTGTTTCAGTTAGACTAGGTCAAACTAGAGACACGAAACATGCAATGCCAATATTTTGCAAGTACAAATGCAAATTGATGACCTCAATTTTGGCAATAAATTTGATATTTGAGAATTATTAGAATGTTTGTGACTAAGAGAAACTTAACAGAGGTATTTGACACATGATGACGCTTGCCAATTTGACATAAAAAGTTTAATTTTTATGGGGTTAAAATGAGGCTAATCGGAAGATAGATAAGAGTATGTGAGATATAGATAGATATCGAGAGATGACAATGGATGTTTAATATGTATTGAGATTATTGTCTAAGAGGAAAATATATATTAACTAATAGCTATGTATCACATTATACTATAATGAATATAAGAAGGATGATGGATTTGATATATGTACTAATGGTATAAGAATGGATGTTTACTTGTGTTATCTACATTATACACATTAATATATAACCCACAACATGAGTTCTAATCCTCTTCCCCATTTATCACACTAGGGTAAACTATTACTTTGATCTCAGATTTATTTTCAACATTTGATTCTATTGTCAAGACTCTGGTAAGTGGTGGTAAGGAAATGTTGAAACATCATGGGAGAATATTGCAATGATATTTTTTTAGAGAATTAATTGTAGATAGGAAGGGTGCAACTGTGCACACTATGTCCTAGCCCTGATGGGTGTTAAGCACATAGGGGTGATAAATAGAATGGAGGAATCCTAAAAGGGATTTTAAAATATATGCTATCGATGAGGGTAGTCTAGATTAAGCCATTATGGATGGATAAAAGGTTTTTTAGGACGTCACCCATCCTAGCACTACTCTAACTCAAGTGTGCTTGATCTTGTGGGAAACTCCATGGTTAGGCATGTTTGACTCAAAGTAGTACTGGGATGAGTGACCTCCTGGGAAGTCTCGATGCCTCACCCTTATGAACATCATCTAGATGTAATGAGTGATAAAAGGACTATTCATTCTCATAAGAGACGGACTCAAAAATTACATAATTGAATCTTGATAACAATATTATAATTTTCCAACTAGAGAAAATACCTCCTGATTATGAATTTATAAGATAGAGGAGCTCTTTACTGAAGGATTTGTAAATGGGATAGTAAGCTAAGTGGGTTTGAGTAAGAGTAGTATTGGGATGGGTTTCGATGCTTCATTGAACTATGAGAATCACCTACATGCAATGAGTGCTAAGTGGATCATCCATTTTTAACCAGTTCATATGCCTTGTCAATGCTTTCATTTTTAACCAATTCCATTTTCTTAATCAATTTTGTTCATATCCTACAACTATATCCTACAACTGTGGCCATGAGACCAAATTTCTTTGAAGAACATTGTCAAACAGTTTGCCTGCCTTGTGTATGCTTCCACACTTGCGTACATGTCTACCAGAGCGGTTGCAACTACTGCATCTGACAAAATTCCTCTATCCTTTATGCTTTGATGGATGTCCATACCCTGTTCCAAAGCTTCCATTCGACATAGGCTGTGAGGAACGTTGGAAAAGGTTGTAGAGTTTGGCATTACACCTGGCAATTGCATTTTCTTGAAAGTTTCTGAAGCCTTTTCAACAAATCCATTTTGTGAATATTCTACAATCGGGGCATTCCATGATAACAAATTTCTTGGAGACATTCTGTCAAACAGTTCACGTGCCTTTGTCTATGCTTCCACATTTTGCATACATGTCTACCAAGGCAGTTGCATCTACAACATCTAGCAATATTCCTCTTTCCTTTATCTTGCGATGGATGCCCATACCCCGTTCCAAAGCTCCCATTATGGCACACAGGCAGGGAGGATGCTGGCAAAGATTGCGGAGTCCAACTTTACACCTGCGAATTACATTTGATTGGAAGTGTTTGAATCCTTTTCAACAAACACATTTTGTGCATATCCTGCAATCAAAGCATTCCATGAGACAACATTTCTTTGAGGCATGTTTGATGTGCTTCCACATATCTGAATAATCCCTGTGCGCTGGCAAATAAGAACTGATAGGGTTGGAAAACTGTTTGGTGCATATGGTGAAACGGTGCGAGTGCAGCGCAGGAGCTTTACCGGCATCACCAAAACTTGGGCGGGAGAAACAGTTTTAAAACATTCAACTTACGGGCATCTATCTAACTGCACGAGATTAACGACGAACGGGAACAGCCAACAGAGGTGGGGCGGGTTAAGAGGGCCCCACAACAGCCACGTAAATAGTCAAATGACTTAGTATGTGCTGTTTAAGCCCAGCCGTGTGGATATTGTGGGGCTTGCGACCGAAGATGTATTATCGGGCTTTCCTAAGGTATGTGATTCCTATTATATTCGGGTTCAACGAAGATCTTTCCATACTCCCTCCATTACGAATTGATTGTATCGTGAAGTTGTGTCCTTACCTGCCGCACGTTATAAGACTGACCATCTATATCCTCCATTAATTATCATGGGTATTTCAAAGTCAGAGTCTGGACCATTAGAATGCATTGGTATGCATTGGAAGACAGACAGACGATAAGGATGGAGTTAATAGGAGCAGCGTTGATGCTCAACGACTACTAAGGTTAGGTCACCAAGGTGACACGAAAGAGCTCATCTCATGTGATTACTTTGACGAATCAAGTCTTTTTGAATTTCCGGGGTCTTTACGGCAGGTCTAAAAGATGAGGATGAACTCATATTGTCCTCAACGTGAGCATAGTGAAAGCCAAACAGTCGGAGGCTTCATTTCCAGTGACTCCCACAGGTCTTACAAAAACACTATGCAGAGTCAAACCGTCAATTCTAATTACTTAGACACACCGCCAAAAGAAATCACATAAGCATAATGTTCTATTATGAGACAGCGAGATGGAGGCGTCAATCTTCTAACAATTAATTGCATGATCTCGAAGTTCTACTAGAAATGCAACACTTTATTATACATCTGATCGTATGCTAAGCAATAAATTAGAAACAGTATATATATACCTTCTTGACAAAATTTCATTATTGGACGAGACATACTACAAATTCACTGCTATCAATTCACTAACGAAAAATTCACTGCCAACAATTCATCAGCGCGAGCAATTCACCGTGGTGGAAAAATAACTACATTAATATTTTTAATATATAATTATTATTGTTAATTTTATTAATGCGTTAATTTTTGCGGCGGTGAATTAAATATTAATGTAGTTAATTTTCCGCAGCATGAATTCGAAATTTCCTATTTAATCTATTGGACGAATACTTGGATCAGACTTCTTATTCAAATTTTCTATTAGAAATACTTGATTTTTTTTTCTAAAAGTATAGTGATAGAATTATATATAATAGTTCATTTTATTTCCTTTATAATTTGGAAACTCGATTAGCTTATCTATTGGATGGTAACCTTTGTCAATCCAATAAGAAATAAATCATATATCTATTCATCTGGAGCACAGGTCATTACATTCATACTGCTAGAGTGGGCGAAACAAATTGGTTAAACTTGAAAGTAAACCCTTGGGAATTATCCATCAACATAATGACATGTAAGATTGATTTTTGAAAAAAGCTAAGGATTAGAGCATCAAAAATTACAAAAAATGTATTTAAAGTCAATATTCTAATATGTGACAAATTTGTTGAAAAATAAAGTGTATTCATTGAACTATAACCTACAACCATAAGTAGTTAGAAACACATGAAATGATTAGTAAAATGGATGCGAGTCCCACTAAACATACCATAAATATGTACAAGAATTTTGATTATATAAGAACAAATCAAATAATATAACATATTCTACCCAAAATACAAACAAACACTCAAGATAAAACGTAAATATTAGTAAGCATTAATGAAAATGAACATAGTTCTCACCAACACCAACCTAGTTACAAGATATGGTGGTTGTGCTCAAGAATGATGGTGTGGTACATGTTAGTGTCTTCGCCAACACCATAAGGTTGCATTTCATGAAGGCTTGTTAAGAGTGACTTAGGTTGAGGCCAAGTTATATAATTTTTATTATAAGATTGGACTACTATGATTAAAAGTAAAGATCAAAGGCTTAGATTGGTTTAGACCCTTGGAGGATGAGAGGAGGACAAGTATCCTCACATGATTGGTGAAAATAGAGGGTAGATAGATTGAGGGTAAATCAATTGTGGAGATTCTTGTTAGATAAAATGGAGCGATAAGATGAAAAAGAGGTACTTTGGAGTACCCTTGAAGGAGGGGCAAGTCCTTCGACTCATATGCACAAAGGACACATGCCTTTCGTACAAAGGCCATACCATTGTATACATTTGAGGATTGTGCATGATTTGAGGGGATTTGACAAAGGTAAGTATGTGTAAGTGATGGATTAATGAGTTAATTAATTTTAGCCCACTAATGAAAAGTGGATGAAAAAAGTAATTAAATAAATAGGTATATTTATTTAATTTTTGGAAAGGAGATAAGAGATTTAGATAAATAAATATGATTAGATTTATTTACTTGAGGTAGACATTAGAAAAATGATGATTTAAGTGACTTTAAGCTAGAATCGAGATTAGGTGAATAGTGACAAATGATGAATGAATAGTAATTTTATTAATTAAATAATAAAATAATGAAGGGATAGAAATTGGATAAATAGAAATTTATGTAAAGGAAATGGTCGAATTCATATATGTCAATTTCAGAAATTTACAAATATAAATAAGACCAGAAACCACTTACAATACCGAAATTTTATTTAATCATAAACATCAATTTAATACAAGACATTAAAAAACTTATAAAAATAACTACGAATAATTTTTATATAAAAACTATTATACAATTAATTTTTTTTAAAACACTCTATCAAATTCATGCACTTTGAAAATATTGTATCTTTTACATTGAAAGTTGTATATCATATTCATAATTTCTATTTGTGGGTGTTTTTTATTCTTATTTTAGTATTTGCACGATATTTTGTTTTTGAACAAATTTCAAGGAAAAAGTAACGTACATTTTTGGAATTATAGTAAAGGAAGAGTCAATGTTGTTATGAAAATGTTAAAAGCTGACTTAGTTTTTCAAGCACTTTCACCTTTCCCCATCATTTCCTTGGTACAATAAATTTTTGACGATAAATCAATAGTTTTGTGGGGACTTTTTTTTGAGGACGATCTTGATTGGGTTTTTTCTTCTTTTTCTTTTACCCTCTTCATTCATTGCGGGTAAATCTAGACATTGAGCGTACAACACCGTTGACATATGAAAACACTTTACTTTCTATTGCACGGAAAAATTGATGTCCTTTTCCCTTTCAAGCAATAAATGATAAAATTACCTACTGTCAATGTTTAAGTGCTGCCCCCCAAAATCATGTTGTTTTAGATCAGTGTGTTTTTTAATAGCCTATATAGGTACTATAATAATAGTTCGGGGACTCTTAAGGAGTTGCATTATTTTAGTTGTTAGACCGGTAGGTGGACAATATTTAAAAAGATTGCATTCTGATTATAAATGAAAATATTCTTATTTTGTAATGAGGGAGTGGTGGAGACATAATGGCATTGCATCATTATGTGTTTAGCATAGAAGTCATGTACGTATCACATACAAAGATAATTTAAGAGTGGATAATTTAAAAGTCGTGTTTGAAGAGGTTAAGCTTAACAAATTTGTAAATGTTTTGATTGAGATCGTAATAGAAGATTGTGTTGGCAAATGGTCAGCGCTCCCCTCGGGATTCATGACATGGATAACTACCTCTTGTGGATCCGTTAACTCTGGCAATTGTATTGGGCATTAACAGGTTGATCTTTTGGTGCAACAACAACTGTGGGCCAATAGATTGGACATCAAAAAGAGCTTACAAATTCATGCTCTTGATCATAAATGAAAATATCTATATTTTGTAACAAGGGAGTGGCAGAGACATAATGACATTGCGTCATCAAGTGTTCAACTTATAAGTCACATACATATCACATACAAAAACAATTTAAGAGTGGATAATTTAAAAGTCTTGCTTGAGGAGGTCAAACTTAACATATTTGTAAACATTTTGATCAAGATCGTTATAGAAGATTGGACATCAGAAAGAGCTTACAAATTTGTAGGGCTTTGGGACCCTTGTTTTTCAATGTTGAGTTTACATGTTGCTCATATGTTATTACACTCAATCCTATAAACTATTTGATCTTATAAATATTATTAAAATCTTTCATTCATTCATTCATAAATACACAAATTATTACTTATTCTTGTAGTCAAATTGGAATGGAAAAATGAGTTTTAGGGCCTCCTCTTGGCTACACTGTATACAACCTAAGAGCAAATGGGGTCTAGGCCTCTTGGATCCTAAAACTCCAGGGACTTGCCTTTTTGCCAAGTGGATAATAAGAGTTTTGTCAAGAGATGAAGAATGGGAAATTTTGGTTCAGTATCGTATCACAATGGCTACTATGAATAATAAGTGGCAAAATGTGGGATGGTTGGATAAAATTTTGCTTGCTCATTTTTTCCATGTTAAAGCTTCTTTTCCATTCCAATCTATTTGGAAGGATTGGCAACAAGTTTGCGAGTTTTTAAATTGAAAAATAAATTCTTTACAACATGGTTTCAACTTTGTTACTTCCTTTATTTGGTGGAACAAGCTTGTTCAATACCATGGGTAGCTACATATTAGCTTTCCTAAACAAGCCCTATATTTCTTTAGAAAAGGGATGAAATAGTTTAATGATATTTAGAATTTTGATTCAATGGATTGGGCCAACTGGCAAGATATCAAGAGTGTCTTTACTCTAAATGATAAATTTAAACGATTCTTGGTTTTCGTGAAATTGTTGGTTCCTATAGAGCTCCTTATGAAAATTTGCACATCATTATATTGCAGCTTCTTCAAGGATTGGTTGTGGATTGAAACACATCCTTTCTTATGGTTTCCTCTAAAGAAGATATACTTTAAGCTATTGCTAGAAATGAAGTTGAACTCGAGACTTAACATAAAATGGAATTGTAACTTTCAAGAAAAGAAATGGAGAAGTCTTAGTGCTCAAATTTGGAATTTGAAGGTTGAGGCTAATGCCCAAAATTTGGCTTGGAAATTTTTGCATCATAAGTTACCTATAGGGGATAGATTAAAGCATTTGAAGCTCCAACCAATCAAATGTCAATTCTATCAACAAAATGAAAACATAAAACATATCTTTTGGGATCGTTTTAAAGCTAAGAAAAAGTGGAATATAGTTTTTGGTCAACTTCTTGTTGTTTTTGATTGTGCATTACGACAAAAACAAGCAATATTTGGTTTCAAACTTCATAATTTAATTTAGTTGGTGATTTTACGAGACAGTGTATTTTATTGCATCTATGGAAAAGCAGATGTGTGTTTTCTAGCCATATTTTGAATCATGAAATATACATTCTAATGTTTTACTCTGACATCATGTTTCAATTCATCGTTTTATGTTCATAGCGAAAGAAGGAGCTCAAAGATGGTGATTTCAGTAAGAAATTGGATGAAATTAAACTTTAGATTTTTCAGCTACAAATGGGGAATATTCATGGTGCCAGACAGTTACAATTTTTTTTAAGTTCAAGGTCTAATTGGCTTATGTTATATATGTCTTTTGTTGTAATACTACTTCTTCTAGCTAGGGTTTGTGTTTGTCCTCCACCACTGGAGTGATATGTTTTATTCGATGTTGTTGTTACTACGTGAGTCATTGTTATGCTAGTTGCACTCTTACATCAAGGTTTTATGTTTGTAAAGGATTAGCTGAATCTGAATGTTGTTGTTGGAGTTACAATTCTTAGTTTTTTCTTTCTTAGTCCCTTTGTTGGACATTGTATCTTTATTTCAGCTTCTTTCAATTAAAAAATATATACAAAGATATTCTACTTATTCAATATGCATTTAATATCTTATTTATTTCTTTCTTAAAATTTTAATGCTCGTACTAAGCTCTTAATTCCAACTTGACATATATTTATAAGAAATAAACATTTCACAAATTGTTCTATTAAATGTTTTTTCAATATATTTAGGGGTGACCCTTTGGTGAAATGGTGGGGCTTGTTGCCTGTAGTGCTAACAACCAAGGTTCAAACCTCACGAGGTCTCTCTCTATCGTGTCAACAATTGAGATTGGGGGAGACCCTGTGGTGAAATGGTGGGGCTTCTTGCTTGTAGTGCCAACAACCAAGGTTCAAACCTCATGGGGTCTCTCTCTACTATGTCAACAATTGAGATTGGGGGAGACCTTGTGGTGAAATGGTGGGGCTTCTTGCCTGTAGTGCCAACAACCAAGTTTCAATCTCACGTGGTCGCTCTTTATCGTGTCAACAATTGAGATTGCCTACCCTTAATTTTTTGGGGGTGACCCTTTGGTGAAATGGTGGGGCTTGTTGCCTGTAGTGCTAACAACCAAGGTTCAAACCTCACGAGGTCTCTCTCTATCGTGTCAACAATTGAGATTGGGGGAGACCCTGTGGTGAAATGGTGGGGCTTCTTGCTTGTAGTGCCAACAACCAAGGTTCAAACCTCATGGGGTCTCTCTCTACTATGTCAACAATTGAGATTGGGGGAGACCTTGTGGTGAAATGGTGGGGCTTCTTGCCTGTAGTGCCAACAACCAAGTTTCAATCTCACGTGGTCGCTCTTTATCGTGTCAACAATTGAGATTGCCTACCCTTAATTTTTTGGGGGTGACCCTTTGGTGAAATGGTGGGGCTTCTTGCCTGTAGTGCCAACAACCAAGGTTCAAACCTCACAGGGTCACTCTCTACCGTGTCAACAATTGAGATTGGGGGAGACCCTGTGGTGAAATGGTGGGGGTTCTTTCCTATAGTGCCAGAAACCAAGGTTCAACCTCACGGGGTTGCCCTCTACCGTGTCAACAATTGAGATTGCCTACCCTTAATTTTTAGATGAAAATGTCGATGTTGCTGAAATCACTTGTAATTAGGGCTTCTTTTCATGGCACGACTTTTGGCTTTCATTTTGGGGTTTCTTCAGTTGCGGTATCCTCTTCGTCGGGTGCCCTTGCTTCTGGTTTACAGGGCTCTACGAACGACTTGTATGGGGTCTCTATCATGCGAAATGTTTCTTTGCCTGCGGGTTTGGGCTCTCACGGGGGTCGAGATGTTTTGATTCAGGCATTCATTGGCTCCTCCTCTTTACCAAATGGAGATGTTGACAGGTGTGCAACACTAGCTTCAGGTTCAAATGGGGCTCAAAATGGTCCATCAGGTAATGCCTCTATTGCTGGCGATGTTGGGGTCTCACCTCTTAAACCTTCATCTGCTTTTATGGGTGCTTGTGCTGCAAATGGGGAATATTCTTGTGCGCTCTCAGGAGTTAAATCTACCTCATTGTCCACCTTTGTGGATGTTATAAAGTGTGGACAGGGAACTTCCACACGCCAAATAAAAGCCTATCTATCAGGCGCTCTTGTAGTTGAGCTCAGTTTTGGGTTTGAGTCGTGTGGGGTTTCTCCAAAGATGTCAAACTCAAGAACCACTATTAGAAGGTTGGTTCAATGCTCAAACAAACATCTGAAGGTGAATTTCGATGACCAATTATCAAAAGAGTTGTGCAAAAATGAAAAAAAATTCTTTAAGAATGGGTTGATTGGTAGGTTCAATCAAATTTGGCCCAATCTTCCTTAATTGCATGAATGGATCTTGAATTCATGAGGTCATGAGGTCCTCTAATGGAAAAACATCTATAAATTTATTTGAGTGCCAAAGGTTTTTTCACAGTGGTTTTTTATAGCAAGCAAGAAAAAAAAGCCATTCTCAACTGCACTTGGATGTGGGGTGATAGTACATTGCTCTTAAAATCATGGCATCCAAACTTTGATCCTGCCACCAAATCCTTCTCAATTGTGTTGATCTACGTTCGCCTCCCAAATCTCCCCTTGCACTACTGGTTCGAATTGTGTTATACAACCATTTGTAATTCTCTGGGTAAGTTCATTTGTACAAATGCGAACTCAAAAAATTTCATTCACACAACCTTTGCTCGAATATTGGTAGAGTTGGATACCTCCAAAGCCCTCTTGGAAAAAAATCAACTTGGATGCAAATGGAAAAAGTTGGCTGCAAACATTGGACTATGAAGGCTTAAATTTCAGATGTAGAAGGTGCTAGAAAGTTGGTCATGTTGCAGCAAAATGTTCAATAGGGAAGTCCCAAACCAATTGGGAGGCATCATGGT
>VDFB02324869.1:0-27760 GCA_007258455.2 Sequoia sempervirens
CCTAATTTTAATGTATAAAACCTAGGATTAATTTCCTCATTTTTCAAGGGTACATTAGGATGCAAATCAACAAGGTGATTAGGTTGACTTTCAACCATGAAGGTGAGTCATCCAAACCTAGATTTGCATCTTTTTGAGCCTTGGAAATGGATTGGAATTGATTTTCCTTAATTAGCCTAATTAGACTATGTTCCCTAATATGAAAATTACAAGATTTTGACAATTGGCAGATAGTAATAGAGATTTGCAAGTACATCTCGGAAGGGTAGAGTGTTGTGTACCTACCATATAAATTTGAATTTAGTCACAATAGGAGGACATAGGCACCCAAGGGTGTGTCTATCCTCGTAGGGATATTCTAGAACTATTTTCACAATCCTCTGATATTGGATTTGAGCTCCTGATTCCCACTTGCAAACTTTTGTCAGATAATTTTGTACGTGAGTTTTCATGAGTTGACAAGGTGTATGGATTTGATTGCAATAATGAATAAATGATCCTCAAACTTCCTTCAATCCTCTCCAAACCTAAAATATGCACATTCAAAGAGAGGGAAAGGGTTATCCATTTAGGGGCTTGCCTTAGTCAAACCCCATGTTAGTGTTTCCACTTCCACAATGTTAATGTCAATGATGAAATGATAAATGATAGGAAGGAATGATGAATCAACAAAGTGCTACAACTCACCACCCTTCAATGGCTTCCTTGAAGGACTGAAGTCATGCACATCACTTCAAGGTCTTGGATCTTGTTTGCTTGATTCCTTGAATTTCTTGGAGACCTACAACAAGGGTTAACCTTTACAAACAATGACAACTTAAACATACATGAACTCACATAAGATTTGACATGACGTTTGGATCTTGAATTGCTACAATAAATAACTGAAATGTTGCTCTTGACTTGCTCTTGGAAATAATTCTTGCTCTTAATGTCCACCTCTTACTTATTGATTTTCTATTAGCTTTCAAGTGATGTAATAACTACGTATTTATAGGTATTTATTCAATTCCCCACAAATTAGATCCCGATAGCCGACATTTGTAACTTGAATTTCAAATGTTAAAATACTAACACCGACATAATCAAATTTTGAGAATGGAAAAATAAGGGGACAAAGTCGTCCAAGGGCGTCCTAGTCCTGACCCTATTTTTTGAGGATTTAGGTATTGGGGGCAAAACATTAAATGAATGCATTTGTTCTATTCTTGCAATTTGTCAAAAAATGGTAAAAATAGGCCTCAGAATGCATAACTTAGGAAATTAGGGGGTCAATTAGGCTCAATAATTTAGGGGGAGAAAAACATTATGTGAAATTGTCAGGCGATTGTTATCACTGAAGTTGCACCCTTAGAACACGATGTTCAACACCTGGTGTAACATGGGAAGACCTATAAAGATGTGGGTTTCTTGTAAGCAGAGGTCAACCTCCGGAGAAGGTCAGCTTCCTTGTTGGGTCATCACCTAAACTATAGATTTTGTAAGGAAAAGGGAGAAGGAATACATGGAAATTAAACTAACTCTATGGTGATACACCGAACTGATAAGAACAATGAGACACTCAGGTTACACTTGAATACTGATGATGAACATAAGATTACACATCAAATCTATATAAGCTATACATTAATATGTCACAACAGGTTTAATTCACACACTTTTTCTAGAGAGGAAAACATTTTCTCACAGACTAGAATCCATATGTGATTATGTAAACATAGTTTGTGATTTGTATAATGATGCTTTTTTGCAAAGGAAGGCATGAAAACACAAGATAAAGTTATGAAGGAATGAAATAAATTCACAAAATAACTTGATTATGAACCTGAAATGCACAACACTTTGCAAGAACAAGATGGAAATCCGAACATCAATAGTCACCAAGGCAAACTTTATACATCATGCTCCAAAATGAGTTACAGAATTTTGCTAATCTAAGAGAGGACGGTAGGAGTCACAGACTTCAAAAAAGCATTAGGAGAACTCCAAATGAGTTACAAAATCTACATCAGTTGAGAAAGGATTTGAGGAAAAATCACTAACTCTCCAGAATGCATAATCTGAACTCCTTTACAAAGAGGCAAAAATGCCCTATATACAAAAGTGTGTCGGCCCCTGCCTTAGGGTTTTTCAAAAAATGAGTCGGCACCTGGACACGTCGGCCCTAGAAGGCTTGGAATGAAGTCAATGAAGCATTTAATGTGCATCCCCTGCTCATGTTGGTGAAAGCTCATCCCTGGGCATGGCCTTTAGATCTTTTACAGCCATCGTTGTTATCTTGCAACCTTCGAGTCCGCCATTAAGACTTCGTTAGAGTCACCTTGAATGCTCTGCGACATGGTCATTAATGTCCCCTTGCTCCTCCAGCCATCATCTCCAGCTGCTATAGTGACTCACGGCTACCTCCCCTTCGAGTAGCGGTATCAGATCTATCCATTAGATTCAGCGCCATTACTGACTGATCACCCTCGATCTCAGGGTAGAGCGATGTTGTCATGCTCCGTCGATCTTGTTCACAGAGGGGAGCCAAACAGTCAAACTACCTGATAAGCCCTAGCACCTTCTGATTGATCGATTTTGTGCCAGGTAGATTCCAAGGTGGTCAAAGGTTGCTTCAGAAGGGTCGCACATCGGCGAGAGGCGAAGCATGTCATAAAGTAGCTATCAGCATAACTTAGGACTGTTGGCGAGACTTCTCACCGAGCTGCGGAAGTTAGACCGATGCTCATTTACGTGGGCAAGATGATCACTATCGGCAAGACCTCATAGCGATCTCTTTTCTTCATATTGATTCCTGCTTCCATCGCTGAGACCACCTCACTCCACTGAGACATCTTATAGAATACCCTTTGTTGGCGGCGAGACATTGGCCTGTCGGGGAGAGGTGATAGTGGGCAGATAGAGTCATAGCGATGCCATTTTCACTCGACAAGAGACCCGACGGTCGGCAAGACTTCATTTCGATGTTTCCCTTTTCTCCCCAAGCTCACTTGATTCTATCGCCAAGACATTCTTGGGTCGGTGAGACCCCACAGCGAAATCCAACTGCCATGCCGATGCCGCTTTACTTCGCTGAGACCTTATTCATTCGCTGAGACATTTTATAGAATTCCTGCGTTGTCGGCGAGACATTGATCTTTTGGCCAGACCTCTTGCCAGCCTCCTTATCTTTCAGCGATGAGTTCACTTTCTCTTCGGTCGAGGATACATCCTTATATTGGCAAGATCTCTTGCTGATGTCAAATTTTCTCGGCGAGGCCCCTTCGTTGTCGGTGAGACTTCACCCTGTCGGTGAGATATTATAGCAGGCAGTTAAGGTCACACCGACAGGCCAATCCATTCAGCAAGACACACGATGGTCGGTAAGACCTCATGGCAATATCCTCATCTCCTGGCGAAGGCACTCTTCTTCACTGAGACTTTTCAAAACTAGCGGGGGCGGGGCCAAGACAAAATCAGAACCAGGACCAAGCGAGGAAGGTTAGAAGCAAAAGACAGACGAATCCCGGCAGGACCGGGATCGGCACCAAAATGGGGGAAAACAAAGGAAAGAGCGGAACCAGAACCAAATCCGGACTTGAAACTTTCTTCAAGTTTCAGGTTCAGACTCCGACCCGATCCCGCCCCTGGCAACATACGAGGAGGAAAGGAAAGAAGAAAAACATAAGGGGGAACCAAGGGGGAGACATCCCTCGATCAAAAACCAGGAAAAAGAAAGAAGAGTGGAACCGAGATCGGAACCGGAACATAAATAGGAACCTGACCCCTGGAAAAGTTCCAAGTTCAGGTTTCGACCAGGTCCCGAGCCCGCCAAAAAAAGAAAGAAAACGCACAAGGCAAAAGAAAGAAAGGCAGGATCGAAACTGAGTCTGATCTCGGGTAAAACAAAGCGGGGGCGGGGCGGAAACAAACCCGAAACTAAAACTTTCACAAGGTTTCAAGTTCGGACTCGTGGTACCGCCTCAAACGAGCAGAAGGGAGGAAAAAGGACAAGGAAGGAAAACCTACGATGCGACGTCCAAATGAGAGAACAAGATGCATGGCGCGGCGCAGGATGACAGGCGGAACTTGCCGGTTACGTTTGGTTAGAATGCAGTTACGCCTTCAGCAAACAAAGGAAAAGGGTAGCAAAAAAAAGGCGGGCGGTGAACGGTTAAGCGAGCTGAAACCTTTGAAAGTTCAGAGTTTGGACGATGATCCGCCTGTGAACTGGAAAAAGTGAAAGCAAAGGAAGAGGAAAGACAGGAAAAACAATAAGGGCCACACAATTTGAAGACACGCTGGGCTCAACCCTCTTGGGAGCCACATTTAATCCACGTGCCAAATTAAAACATCATTTTCCCCTACATCTGCACAAGAAGCAAACAAGTTAGAAAAAGTGATCCTAATGCAAGTGTTCCTTTATTTGGTCTTCGAGAACCCCTGAAAACATGGGTTACCCTGCCTGATTGAGCCCATAGGAGAAAAATGGGTAACAATTATATCATCAGAAAGCTGATTTTGAGACTGTTTTAGATCTGGAAGTATTTTTTTCTTTATTTTTTATCAAAAATTTTCTACAGTCAGTTGAATTAATCCTTTCTTTTCTACGCTTCCAAGGGTATAGCTTGGGTGTACAAGCTTCATTTTGTGAATGAATAGGAATTAGAAAGTTCTTTTAGTTTTTAGGACTCATTCATGCTTTCTTTGCTTTTTATGCATTGTTTTCTAGAGTTTTTAGCTACTCCCTAAGTTACACTAAAGGGGGGTGTTAGAGATATCATGTATTAGATATTAATTAATTAATCTTTAATTAATTAATATTCTAATTCTCATGCACTTAAGCTAAAGTTATGATTTCTTCATTAGTTAACTCAATGCTTTATTTATGTTGGCTAGAGAGCTAATATTAGATCATTTTGTCTCATCACACAAGATGTTGACACTTGTCACGATATAATCCCTTTATCATTAGGGTTGCTCTTACAAATCATTCTATCTCTCTTGTATTATTCATTCAATAAGTATTTTCTTTTTGAGGAATAGAAAATATTTGTTTTGCAGAGCTCTTATGTGGAAGGTGTTTTGTTCATTGTTTGATCTTGTGTCATGTTATTCACAAATCTAATAGTTAATCCTCTCATGAAAGAACCATTTCCTAGTTATGGTATGAAAACATGCATTGCATTTTTCAAACTACAATTTTGGAGCATTATTAGCACTTGTTGATGGAAAAAACACATCCTCTAAAGAAATTGTGGAAATTTATGCCCTTCTACACCATTATGGAAATTTCATGATATTCAAAATTGTAGAAATCTCAAGGTCACTTGGATATTGTGGAGTTTTGGGGGTAATGTGGATGTTTTGAAGATTTTAGGATGATGTGGATGTTGCAAAGATTTTGGGGTGAAGTGGATGTTGTGACAATTTTGTGGTGAAGAGGATGTATCCCTAATGAGGTCAAAGTTTCACAATAGGACGTCTTGGTGAAAAAGTGAAATCAGAAGGATATAGAAGAGATTTATGGACCTATAGGATATATCCTTGATGGGGTTAGAATTCTGCAATAGGAGATCTTGGTAGAAAATGAAGGGAAGACATAGCAGAGACTCAATAGGCTTAGGGATATTGTGAAATTTTACAGACCTATAGGGGTGAGTATGGAAAGAAAAAATGGGGTGAGATAAAGGGTTGGAGGAATTAAGACATACCTAGATCATGCTTGAAATCCTACAACACAAAAATATCCCAATACACATTAAAAATCCACAATTGAATAACTTTCACAAATTTTCTTGAAACTTTTCAAACTTGAAACACAACATTCCTGACACTAGGAAAATTTTGTAACTTTCACAATATTGGTCATATTTTCCTCAAATTTGAAATAGAGATACCCAATTGGGTGTTCGAAAATATGGAACACTTTGCGACTTGCACACTTAGAAAAAAATTTGGCTTTTCAATTTGGGTACTTAAGCTAAAATGGGGGTATGAGTATAATGACTAAAACACCACCCAAACATCACAAACCCAAAAAAAATCTCATATCGATTATACACGATGGGAAATGAGATGAGGATGTGAAAAATTACAAGAATTAATAGTGGCTCTTATTTGGGGACACATGATTCATAAAAACATGGTGAGGATTTAGAGAACTTTGGGATGTATACCACACAAACATAGACATGCCAAAATGAAAAGGAAAAACACTTCACTATGAGATACAAGAAGTCATTATTGTACAAGAAGAAACAAAGAAAAAAAATAAACTAATTTACATGGAAAAGTGAGCAAAGCTCAAAAGGAGTAATGCTTCAAGAATTGTCCACACACTAGCAACTCTTAAAATTCCCTTTCATATTCTCCAAAAAATAAGAATTTCCCCATGAGTTTTAATGATAAAATTTCCAAAAAGAAGAAACAAAAAATAAGACGCCAACCATAAAGGATAAAATTTTCCATTTTAACCTTTTTCTTAAGACCTTGCATTCTACATCAGCACTAGATCACCAACCTCAAATTTCTTGGCACATGTTTTTTTGTCAAATAGATATTTGACTTGTTATTGCTTCCTCAAGTTAATTGTTTGAGATTTCCTTCTTGACTCATCCAGCCTTGTTAGTTAATTGATCTTGCAAGACATTGCATCTTCATCATATTCTAGATAAAATTGTAAACAAGCAACAAGTTGTTTATAGGTATTATAGCATCCATACATACACCAACTTATAGGGTGACTTTATTGTGGATTTTTCAATGTAACCCTATAATCCCATAGAGCTAACCTCGATTTTGAATCTCGAGATTTCTTGTTCTTTCCTGTCATCCTATTTATGATCTTCAACAAAATTTTATTATTGGACTCTGCATGTTCGTTCCCTTGTGGATTGTAGGGAGATTATTATGATAGGTTAATCACATACCCAAAGTAGAAATCAACAAACTCTTAAGATCTTCAACATATTGCATTATTTGTGATCAATTTTCTTGGGAATCCAAACCTTGTAACTATGTGTTCGAGTATAAAATATACAACCACATTTTTGGTTGCTCTCTTGGTTGGGATAGCTTCAATCCATTTTATAAAATAGTCAGTGGCTACAAGTTCCACTTGAATCCACCACTAGACTTCTTTGTGATCTCACTAATGAAGTCAATTTCTCACTCTTGGAATGGGGTTTTCACAATCATGGGTCTCAAAGGTAATACTCGAAAATGTTTCAATTTTATAGAAAATATTTGATAACTGGAAATCTACTTCAAATAACTTAAACTAAACTAAAAGTGAGCTTTAATTACAAAATGTTCCTCAAAAATAAAGATCCACTATTAGTGGAGATCTAGAATAGGCATCCATAATTCGTGGGATCTGACATGCATGATTAGCGGGATAGTGATTTAACTTGGAATGCAACATCAAGTTAACTCCTATTGTTATTAATACTATTTTGAAGGGTAGGACATCCTAAGTGAGTGATTTACACCTCACCACCTCCAGTAAACAGTTCTTCTATCTAGTCATTGACTTCTTCTGACTATGGACAATCAATGCTCCATAGGATGATGACATGGCATTTCAACATCTCTTCACCATTTGCAAGCTTGTTAATATTCTATACACTTTGCAGCTGCATCATCAACTTGGTGGATATGGATGCAACCTTACTCAACTCACCATCAGGGTCATTGTAAAAGGTGCCACGGATGACATCCTAGAACTATTTTTGCACTTGCGCTTAGCTCAATGTATGCACCTCCCTTGTGTTGATAAAGGAAAGGGATAGATATTACCAACGTTCTTATGAAGTTGATAACACCTACCATAATCTATTGGTACTCAATCAATTCCACAGAATTGGCATCATAGGCTTCACCTTGTGTGCCACCTATTCTTTCCAAGCAAAAAGATGTCGCTTGTTCTCTCTACAATGGCAATTGATTGGTACACCAATTGCAAGTCTAAAACTGTGATATCATCACCAGGCCTCTTCTTTGTTTCCTTTTGCTCTAACTGTTAAATCTTTGCGTGGAGTTCATGAGCTCTATTCCTCAACTGGTATAGTTCTGCTAGTATACACCATCCTCTAATGAAAAATTCTTCCACTTGATTCCTCAAGTGTTTTCCATATAAGATCATTTGGTGATGATTTTGCTCTGTGGGGAGGTCTAGCATCTCTCGTGGAAAAGCAGAGATGTTTGGTGTATTGTGCATCAAGCTAGATATATACAATCTCAAATGTTGGTTTTCAGCCTTTAAGGTTGTTTTGTCTCTATCGTTCTTAGCCATTCTTTCTTGAACACTCATTGATGCAATTCCAAGGAGGTCTTCCTCCACCTGACAAGTGGTCTTACCGAGGTTGACCTTCAACAATTTGAATTCATCAACCTCTACCTCGTGTGCATTCTTGTCCTTAGGTGGCACAGATATCTCTATGATCACTTCATTATTAGCATTCTTTCCTATGTGGAATTGCTTCTTTAGCTTCTTTACTAGCACTTCTTGAGGGACATGGTAAAATTCTGTGAAGTCCAACTGGCAGGATGGCCTTTCTCTCTTCCTTCCTAGGAGGCTCTCAAGCCAAGATGAATCTTGACTAGCCTGGTTGGAGGGAGGAATGTTAGGCTCTTGAATTCCTGACAAATGAGATTGTGCTACAATATCTCATGGTGGAGATTCCAAGTCAATGGGGACTGGTGACTACTATGATGGTGGTGAAGTAGGATTTTTTGTTTCTATCACTAGAACTGTATCAACTGCAACTACTTCCATCATTGGCTCTATCTCAGTTGTGATTGTCTCAATCACTGGCTCAACTACAGTTGTTTCCATGACTAGATCAGGTATGTTTGTGGTTGTCTCCACATGTACCTCTTGCTGATTTTTCCAGCAATCTATATTCTTCCCCTTGTGTGCCCAGACATTCTGGCTCCCCTAGGAGGGTTACACCATTTCTTTTGTCTGGGCTTCTTCCTTGACGTGGAAGGTAGTGAAGAATGAACCTGTGGCAACTCTGTGTGGGGAATTAATACCTTCCTTTTCTTCTTGTTGTCTAAGTAGAGTTGAATGTTTCTAACAACCCTAGTTGTCCTTTCCTCTATAGACGTACTTTCCTTAGCATACCAATCCACTCTTCCAAGTGGTTGTGATTCCACCTGATGTATGAAGAATGAGGGAAGAATAACTTCCCTGTCATCATCAGATAGGCCTTCCATATCCTCTGACATGAAGTCAGCAAATTGGGAATATCTAAACCAGCTGTAATTCTATCTTCGTACATCCAACTCGTCTTCAAAATTGACCCAATAGTCCTCCATGGAATACTTGTGTGAAGATTATTTCTCAAGGTGTGTTGCATAGTGACCCTGAGGATCATACAACCGTCTCTCAATAAGGTACTTAAGATTAAGTATCACCATTTCATGGTCTATGGCCTTGGCATCAACCTCTATCTTGCACCTGTATAGTCTGATATTGAAAGGAAAGTTCACAGCCATGTTGGGTTTGAGGCGCAAATGAGAATGAACTTCAGAAAACTTCCGCAAGAACTCCATGAAGACCACCCTATCTAAAGGATAGTGGGGCAACATGGCAGGATAACCATTGTATCCATATACGTGTATGTAGGTGAAGGTGGGGAATTGGATGAACCAATCCGCCCAGTCCACCATTGCCTCCTTGGTTGCTACTGATATGCGTATATGCATCTCATGGTTGAGGTCTCTGATGATGTGCATTATGAAGAGATCATTTATCTACTTGAAGCGTCTCTCTACTAGAGTGAACTCAAGTCGATCAAAATTCTCATGGAATTTTGCACACCTAAGGTTCCCATAGTGTTTAATGTTCTGAATTGGCCTTGGAAGGAAATCAGGTACATAAGATATGAGCACATGTGGAACCTATGAGCCTCTAAGAAACTAGTTATTTGCTTGTGGAGTGTATCACTAATGAGTGTGGCCTAGTCATAATGCTCTCTGTTGCTTAAAATTTTGGTCATGCTGTAGTACATCCACAACAAAAATTGGTTTCCCTCCTCATGCCAATGATACGGTTGAGTAACGTGATCATCACTACATACTCATCTTAGAACTCTCCATGCCCCCTACATTCTTGGGCAAGTTGACCTTTTTTGCTTTTTAACCATTATTTTTCCATTCTCTTCTGGCACTTATCTTTTGATACTTTGAATTCCTTTTCGTATTCTCTCACAAATATGACCACATTTGTCAGACATGGTGGAATAGAAAAGCATTTTTCAACATTCTTAGGCTTAAGGCTGCATACCACTTTCCCATCCACTGATTGGATTTCTCGTGTTGTAGAGTTGTAATGCCTAATGCAAGCAATTACAAACTCCACACTATGTAATGTGATGGGGATTGATGTAGCCTCAAGCAATCTAGATTCTTCGATGTTTTGTAATGTGCACTGGTCTATTCCTTCCAACCTTTCTGAGTCAACCTCTGGGTTTACCTGATGCAGATCAGTGTTTATCATTTTCAAAAAATCATGAACCAAGACTATTTTGGTCTTGTAATTGACTTGGGAGAACTGCATTTTGAAAAACTTAAAGATCAATTGTGCACACGATGTTGTTCAGGAAACTTCTAAAAACCCCCTAAAAATAGCACTTGTTGAGAATTATTTTTTTCGAAAAAAATACGACACATGGGTTTTGTTTGTGCTTCAATGTTGAACAAACCCAGTTCGTTTGATTTTAAATTTGTGAATTTTTTGGAAAAGTCCTTAAAAATAGGGGCAGCAAGTTTACTATTTCTGGAAAATTCAACAAGCTGGTTTTATTGGAAAAGTTGTGTTGATCATACCCATTTGGTCAGATCTATGATTGCCTACTATTTTCTGGGATATGCAAGAAGATCTAAGACAAGGAAAGAGGAAAAATACAAGAAGAAGATTAGAAGTTATCAACTGTCTTTCTAGAAAAATTATGCCTTTTGATGCAACTGATCTTCAAAAATATGAAGAACGGTGAAAATCCCTCTGTCAGATCTTGAAAAAGATGTCTTGGAGAAGAAAATGTTGTAAATTAGCTCCAACCTGCAAAGAAAGATAATGAATTATGACACCTAGGCTTGATTTATAATGATTAATGCTTGAATGCATCAAGTTTGGGCACCAACTCATGATTGAGGAGTTAATTAGCCTGATCTGGAGTTCCTGACATTTATTTCTACCAATTTGGGGTTGTTTAGACATGAGAAGGCTTCAAAATATCCTAACTGAAGTCAACTGAGTCTTCCTTTGACTTTAGGTGTCCCTTTCAGGAGTTAAACACTTTTTTATTATTTTCCATGGTGAAGTGCCTTTGTTCCATCCTCGATTTTGGTTGCTCAATTGATTTTGAGATGTTGTTGATAGATCCATTGTTGAGATGGAACAACTCTGATTAAGTGTGCCTGGGAACTGCACAACTTAAAACTTGAATCTGATGCCTCAAATTCAAGGGCGCCTTTTATCAATAGGGTCACTTTTAGCTTTAGACTTAGTCAATTTCTTGAGTGTTTTTCAATTCCTCCATTTTGACCCTCCGTACTCTAATCTGAGATCACCGATAACTGATGAGTCTGATGATCTTGTTGAAACATGGGATGGATAACCAACTCATTCCTAGAAAGGACGATTGGCTTCACGAAGTGTGAAATTTATTTTAAGTACCTTAAAAGCATGGGTGACCCTAGCATGCAGGGGCACTTTTGACTTTTTGACTTATGATTTTCATGTTGCAAACTTTCACGAACGAACCCAGTTTGATCCTTGTCGTCAAATGTCTAATTTTTCCATTGTCTTTACTAACGTTGTCATTGTTTAGATTGATCATAACAAAGAAGGTCATCCTAGAGGTTATTGAGCTTATAGACTACATTTGTTTGCCCAAAAATTTGGGTGCCTATTTCTAGTAGGGGCGCTTTTCCTTAACACTTAGCCAATTTCTCCATATTCTTCATTTAGCCTTCACCTATAGTGTTTTCTACTTCTTCTTCATCTATGGATGCTTGACAGGTCATGTGATCATGCAACTGGATTGATTGTGAAGTTGAGAGATAGTTGGATAGATGCCTTGTAGAAAGAAGATTTTGAAGAGTTCATCAGGTGGCTCAAAATGAAGGGTGCACTTGGCCTGCAGGGGTGCTTTTGCCTTGGTTTTCTGTATTTCTTTGATGATATGTGCCTTCAACATCTCTTGTTTTGGCTTCCATTTTCTTGGTGATCGATAAATTAGATGATCTCACTTGATGATGTGCCAGAAAGCCAACAACAACATGTAGAATATGATTGCCTCAGTGAAATTTGATGACTATCTTTGACCCTCTGAATTCAAGGGTGCCCCTAGCCAGCAGGGGCGCTTTTAGGTGCAGTTTTATCATTTTCACTGAAAATATTCATCTCCTCACACTTCGGGTTCGTTGTGTATCATGACTGATTTGAGAAAATTTATTGATGACACGCATGCGTGCATCCTAGCAATCACCTTCATCATGTTGTATTATGAGTGTTGGAAAAAGGACTAAGGAATTTGACTGTATAGCCTCTTCTTGGTAGCAAGGCGTGTGTTCTCCAGACTTTGCCAAATTTTTAGCATTTTTCACTTTTGAAAATCCCCTCCATTGCAGAGCATCTTTTCGAAAAAAAATTCCATGGATTCTTCATTGAAGATTTTGAGGCTTAGATTTCAGCACCTGGTACTGGCCATTATGCCATTAATGGTTGTGGAGTTCCTATCTTTCTTCCTGAAAAAATAAAAAATGGACCCACCAGAGTAAAACAAACTTTTTGGTGATTTTGACTTTACCAGTGTGGTCATGAAGTCAATTCATCCTATCAAAATCATTTTCAATCAATTCCAGAAAGGTCCTATTTTTAGGGATTTTCCTAAAAACAGGGGTTCAAAACCCTAATTTTCAAATTTTCATAAATTTGCAGGCATCTTCCTTGGCACAAACCCACAAAATCCTATGTTTTTTTGACCTAAAACATACTTTTTACAAAAAAATTACATGATCTAGATCATTTTAAGAAAAATGTCTCTTTGAAGCAAAAATTGATTTTGGGTACAACATTAGGCTCCATCTAGTGACCTTGTCAAATACTTACAGCATAGGAGAATCAAGAATCTCTAGTTTTGTAGACCAGTACTCTTATTAGTTGGGCAATGGAGTCAAGAATTATTTCCTAATCCACCTAAAAATTAGAGTTCACTTATTAGTGGAGTTCACCTATTATTCACCTAAAGCAAGACTACCTGAGAAATCACCTAAAACACAACAATACTTCACGGAACGGGGAAACACATAACAACATAATGGTAAAGCAAAAGAAAATTATTTTACAAATAACTCACCCCATCCCTAAAGGGACAAAATGTTTCAATTACTTCCCGTTGTAGGGTAGTGGGAAGAGCCTTCCATCTAAATGTGAGAGAATGTAGGAATTCTCTCCTGCAATATCTTGGATCTGGAACAGCCCTAGCCAAAGAGAGTCAAGTTTGTTGTGCATTCCTTTTGGCTCGTGTCTTTTGTCCCATAACAGGACCTTGTCTCTGATCTCAAAGTCTTGTTGTTGAGCCTTCTTATCAAATATCTCCTTCACTCACTCTTGGTGCTAAGTGATTTTATCAACTACCTCCACCCTCTCTTCTTGAAGTTTCATCAGGCACAAGATGTGTTTCTTGATAGGGTATCTAAATTCTTCATCCTCTATTGTGGATGCCAACTGCAAGGCGAACAACTCTAGAGCAATAGGAAATATAGCCTTTGTGCCATACAAGATAGTGAAGGGGGAAGTGTCGATAGCTCTCTTGTGCGTGATTCTACCAGCCCAAAGAGCGTCGTATAACTTTTTGTGCCAAGCCCATTGATTGGAATCAACCATCTTGCACAGGATCGTGATGATGTTCTTGTTAGACAATTTTACTTGTTTGTTGCCTTGTGGATAGTAATATGAAGAGTGGGACAATGTGATGCCATAGTCAAAATAGAATTCTACCAACTCCTCTAATGAGGAAGTTACACACGACTTCGTAAGTAGCTTGTTTCATATGAATTGCCTAATTTGTTGCCTAAGGACATAGACATGTCCTTTACTGGAATGGGGGTTGATGAGTCATATGAATTCTATGCCCCATTGCTGAAATGGAGCATCTATTACCATTGGCCTTAGTGGAAGGGATACTAGCTTGATTTTTCCAACAAATTGTTGGCACTTTTGACATCTGCTTACCCAATCATACGCGTCGTGGAACGAAGTCGGCCAAAATAAAATTTCCCGCAAAATTTTGAATGTCGTGACCCTTGATGAAAAATGGCCACCACATGCTTTGTTGTGAAATGCTTCCAACAAATGCCATTGTTGGTCTCTATTGATGCATAGCAAGAATGTTCCATCAAGCCCACGCTTGTATGGAACATTTCCTCGCAGCACATAGCTTTGTGCTCTTAACTTTAGGGTTATTTTCTGCTATTTGTCCAAGTGAGTTGGACATTCTCCATAGGTTAAATAGTACCACAATTTAGTGTACCATTCTTCTACAAAATAAACTAGTAAGACCATTGGAAGGTCTTCTTCAATTTCTGTTCTTGGGATACCATCAACAGCTTGGTGCTTTAGATCACCGTATTTTACTATGAGCTAACATAGACCTCTCCCATGGACAAGCTTGGTTGGCTTGATCTCCAAGTCATATTCCTAGACTCTTTCAATCTAGTTGCCTCTTTTGGTGCCAATCTCCTATTGAGTAAGGACACTCTTGATTGCGGGGTCTGTAACGTACACAGTGGTGTGGGAGTTCAGGATGTAGAATCTAAAATTATTGACTTCCCTCACAACTGCATAGGAATTCTTTTCAATCTAGGAGTACCAAGATTCACTATTTTTGAAACTATTGCTCATGAAGGCAATTGGAGATTCGATCTCCTCGTTTAGCTTCTATGTTAGTATGGAAGAGAGGGTGTGTTCTGACGCATAACAATAAAGAATGAGTTTTTTATTGAAGTTAGGTTGGACCAAAACTTATGGCTTCTTTTATCTTGACGAACACCTCCTTTCCTTTGTCAATCCATTTGAAGGAAAATGTCTTCTTCATCATTATTGATATGTCCTTGGTTAGCTCTAAGAAGTTAGGTACAAATTTTCATATGAAGTTCACCTTGTCGAAGAAGGAATGTACCTGCGTTGTGTTGGTTGGGAGAGAGGATTTTAATTGAATCAACCCAATCAGGATCAATTTGAGTTCCCTCTTTGGAGATGATGTCCCCAGTAGCTTGCCTTCTGTCACTGCAAAGATGGATTTCTTGGGATTCAAAGGTATATGGTGGTACCTACATCTCTCAAACACTTCCATTAAGTGTTGAAAATGGTCTTGTCGCTTCTTTGAGAATGCGGTAAGGTCGTCAAGATAGATGATGATCAATTTTTCCTTGAGGTCCCCAAATTCCAAATCCATGGCTCACTGAAAGGAAACACCAACATTGATGAGGCCAAAGGGAATCCTCTCATAAGTGAATATTTCCCACGAGGTGGTGAATGCTATCTTGATCTAATCTTTCTTGGCCACCGCAATCTGGTTGTATCCAGAAAATTCATCAAGTAATGACAACATTTTCGATCTGGATCCCATCTGCAATGTGTGTTCCATGATTGGTAAAGGAATATTATCCTTTAGTGAAAATTGGTTGAGGTTCATGAAGTCTATGTAGATCCAGATTTCTCTGTTCTACTTGCATACAAGAACAATGTTAGACACCCAAGTAGAATGATGAATAGGGAATATGATCTTTGTATCCACCATCTTCTGCACCTCCGCATAGATTGTTTCTTGGACACATGGGTTGTAGTGTCTCTACTTCTATTTAAAGGGCTTGATATCTTACTTGAGCGGAATTGTATGAGAAAATCCTTTGGCATGAAGAATTTCAAATCTTCACAGGTCTAGAAAAAGACGTCTCAATACTATCTGAACAAGGAGATAATGTTTTTTCTTTCCTTTGTAGTGCAACACTTTCCCAAGTTCACAAGCTTGGGCTTGTCTTCGGTAATAATGTTGAGTTGATAGTAATCGGAAGATGACTTGTTGGTCAAATTTCTTTGATCTTGTATATGCATGTCATGCTTGTCAAATATGTCTTCCAAGGATACAACTTTGGGGATGTTGTTGCCTCTTAACTGGATGATGCCTGATTTTGTTGGTTCAAAATCTTCTACTATAGATTCTTTGAAAGGAGAAACACTACCTTCAAAGAATAGTTCTTGATATTTATTCCCCATGCAAAGGAACTCTTTGATTTCATCATCATCATCAAATATTTTCCAATTATTGCAGTTGTCAAGGACAGCTGGCCTGTAGATGAACTTAATGGCGAAGGCATTCTGATGAAAGTCAGAATGGGGCATGAAGAGAGCAGTCGATACCACAAGGGCATCCACTCTGATGTTGTGCTTGTACGGAATATATTGTATTTTGAATTCCTCGAACTAGATGATTACATTCCACACCCTTTTTCGATAGGATAGAAGGTGACTTTTTCTTACTTGGTAGCGCTCTCTAATCTGTTGAATGATCAGCTCTGCGTCGCCTTCAACTTGGCAGAATTTTATACCCATATCCCTTGCATTTTTCAAGCCCAGTATGAATGCCTCATATTCTGTAGTATTGTTTGTATTATTAAACTATAAGCGATAAGAAAATGGGTATAAAGTACCTTCGGGAGAAGGAATGACAAGTCTTGCTCCTGAGCCTACTATTGAGCAACTTATGTCGAATTGCATTGTCCACATCTTTTAACTTTATTTTGATGTGCTTGTGGAAAATGTGACCTTATTCTTTTCTTCGGTTACTTCATAAAGCATGGCATATGTGCGGGGACCCATACTTTGATGTAGTACTTGTGCTTGGGGGTCCTGGGACTTCACCACCGTGAATCTAGACTTAGCTTCAGGTTCCAACTTGAAGCTACCTTTCTTTAATGAGATTGTCACGTACGACCAATCCAATTGATTCTCACCTCTGAGATCCTTGTAAGCTTCAGCTTAGTAGCATCCCATAACTGATTGGAATGTCAGTAATCAGGACAGTCATCATGACCTTTTTCTCTAGATAGGATTCTGATCTTACTTGAGCGTCCTTCAGTTGATCTACCAATGGCACCGGTTTGGATTCAAGTGAGTAACACTTGTTGTGAGTTTTTGTGCATGATAGTCCCAACAAGTTCATGATCTGCAAAGGCATGATGTTGTCTAATGCTATTGAGTCTATTATAAAGTTGTTGAGTTTGTACCCTTCCATATACAAAGATATGTAGAAGGGCTTCAACTTCTCTTCTATTGGTACAAAAGATTCTAGCAACATGGGCTGGATTACAGCCTGCTTCTTTACTACCTTGAGAATCCAGTCCAATTGATCGAGATGGTCTTGGAGATACTCCAGCTATAAGATATGTACCTTTGTCTTCATCATAGACATCATGATGTCAAAATTCACTGAAGATGGATCTTAAGCATTTGACGTGGCATTCTCAATTGCAAACTTGGGATTAGAAGTGGAAGCTTATTTTCCCTTTTCATTTGACTTCCATATTTCTTCTTATTTTTGTGCTTTAAAGTGTTGGGCACGTGTGAACACAGGTGTCAAAATTTTCTCGTGGTTGACAATGATACAATATTGATGGTAGCCTTCTTCTTGATTTAGGGTTCATTGTTGAAGTATCTCATTGTGAGGTCACCATCGAAGTTGTTTGTTTGTAGTGAGACAAAGTTCACATTTGTTGAAGGTATGAAACTTGAGCTTGGTGCAGCTTCAGTATATCCCATGATCTGATTCATCCTTTGATTCTCAGGGTACATGGATCCAACGTGTTCTTTTTTTGTGTGCAAATAGCTAAACACATTAGATTTCCTAGCCTTTGCTTGTCTTGGTGAAGGTCCTAGATATCTAGGTTTTTAGTTATTGAAAGATTGGAAATTGTTCCCCTTTGGCTAGTATGGTTGTTGAGGTTGGTATTGTTCCTAAGGTTGGTGCTATTGTTGTTGTTGATACGATGGTGGTGTAGGCAGTGCTTGCTACCCTTGATGGGGTGACTATCTTTTGAGGATAGTCACCTCATTTTCTACCTTCTATAGCAATGGATCTGTTGATGCTTGGATCAGTGGTCTGATAGTGTCATCTTTCATCTTCCCTGTTGTTATCATAATATCCTTGACCTCAATAGCTCTTTCTTGTGCAACTAGCAAGTCTACTTCGTGGTTTCCTTTTATGAAAAAGGCTATCTCTAAGGGAAGGGCGTTGATGAAGTTGCTCATCAGAATCTCATCTGATGTATTGAGTGTGTGAGAGAGATATGTAACGAGGAAATTAAACCTCACTACAAATTCTCTCATCGATTATGTGGGCTCCATCTTTGAGTTTGATAACTAGAAAAACAACCAATGGTTATCTTTGGTAGGCTTGAACCTTGCCAGGAAATTTTCACTCATAACCTCCTAGCTTGTGATGATACCTAGTTGTAAGTGGTTGAACCAATCGACAACAGTTGCCTCAAGATTTTTGACAAAGAGTTGAACGGTGATATCTTCATGAGGTATAGACAAAATGAAACAAGCCACTATGAATGTTGAGATATGCTTATTGGGGTGTCAAGCCCCATTGCTGTAGAATCTTGAGAAATGCTTTTGTGATCCTTTGGGAAGTTCATGGTGACCTTGTAGGGCCAATGGGCCTATGTTATTGCCCCATGGCAATGGGGTTGGATGTCTTACATTTATTGCATTATGGCCATTGCCGAACACATTATTGACATTGCCATTATTGTTCCCCTTGCCATTGTTCTTTCCATTACCATTGTTATGACCATTGTTGTTATTGTTGTTAATATTGTCGACCATTGCTTGAGCTGGAGGTTCTTGTTGTTCTTCTTGAAAGTGCTCCTGAACCTCTTGGAATATTTTCTCTACATTGGATGCTTCTCTGATGTCCTCTTGAAATACAGGATTGGTCCTCCTCCTTATGTATACTCAGTGAGCCAGGATGCTTATTGCCATGCAAGAGGTGGTAATACTGGCCTTTCGGCTGCAAGATCAGCCTTTCATTCTTCCTCATCCAAAGTAATAGTTGTGGCCCTCCACTGAGCAGGTGATGTACTCTTTTCGAAGATGAAGTTGTATAGACTACTGATGATGTTTGATTGCTCTCCTTCAATGAATGTAAGACCTAGTTGGAGAGTCATCAGAGCAAGATCTGGTTGTTCAACTAGAACCCAAGGACGCCAGATAGTCATTCCCATGACATAAAAAGTATTATTTTTTTCTTGAATTTTTATGCCTCGTTTACCCATGGTGGGCGCCAAAAAACTGTTGGCATTTCAATTAGCACCTCTAAAGTGACTATTGGAAATGGACAGCTATGCACATTGCATGATGACTGCTCTTCAAATTATGGAGGGGAAGCTCCCTCTTTTTTTCTGATGTTTGCGTAAAATTAAAACAGACTAAGTGTTCCTATCTTTTTTACTAAGCGAGAAGGACACAAGGGTGCATAAACACAATGCGTTGCAGCTAAGGTTTTCTTTGGTTTCTATAGATCTTAACTACAACTAAACTAACTTTTAATCTATCTTATCTCCTCAAGATAAATAGAGAATGAGGGCATAGGAGCAGGAATGGATTGGTTGGATCACATGGGCCGACCATCTCTCAGAATGCATTTGAGGCTCTGAACCCTCAAATCTACACTTGAATAAGGTCTTATGCAAGCAATCACTCTTTACGGTAAGATGAATCTCGAGATTTCCAAGGAAGAGGAACCCATGTTCGAGGTGTAGGCGAGGATACAACTCACTAGAAACAAAAAAGGATGATGAATTGGCTAATAGGATTTCTGAGGAGGTGATGACACCTATCCAAAGTGTAGGTTGAAATACAACTCAATACACACCATCAAACAATAACTATTGACATCAAAATACCCAAGGAGGTGACAACACCTGTCCAAGGGAGAGATTGAAACAATATGTTATAAGAACAAGACATTGATAGAACTTGAATCTTTGGATCAAATTGCATGTTCCTTTTGATTTATATCTTCAAACTTTCTCAACAAATTACAAAGGTTTGGGATAGAAAAGGTATGAAATCATACACAATTGCTTATCAAAACCAAACAACTCTCATCCAAGAGTGAATAAATATAGACTTACAAGCTTGTTGACATAATGGAACAACAATTTTGTGTAGTAAATAAAGGTTACAAAATAATGAGCAAAGGCTCTTATTTATAGAAACTCAAAGGAGTAGGCAACCCTAAAGTCTCCTCGAGTTAACAATCATTTCTTACCAATCTGCAAGATTTATTCCTATGTCTAAAAGTAGGTGAGCAAGTAGTTAACTAGAAATATACTTCAGTTAATTGAAACTAAACTAAAAGTGAACTTTAATTACAAAATGTGCCTCAAAAATAGAGATCCACAATTAGTGGAGATCTAGAATAGACATCCATAATTGGTGGGATCTAGCATGCATGATCAGTGGGATAGTGAGTTAACTTGGAATGAGGCATCAAGTTAACTCTTGTTGTCATTAATGTTATTTTTAAGAGTAGGACATCCTAAATGGGTGCTTTAAACCTCACCACCTCCAGTCAATAGTTCTTCTATCTAGTCATTGACTTCTTCTTCCTCTGGACAATCAATGCTCTGTAGGATGATGACGTGGTGTTTCAGCATCTATTCACCATTCCCAAGTTGTTGTTGATATTATATACACTTTGTAGTTGTGTCATCTAGCTTGGTGGACATGGCTGCAACCTTACTCAACTTGCAACCAACAGGGTCATCGCAAAAAGTGCCACAGATGAAATCCTAGAACTATTTTTGCACTGTGCCTAGCTCAATGTATGCACCTCCCTTGTGTTGATAAAGGAAAGGGATAGATATTAGCAACCTTCTTATGAAGTTGATAACACCTACCACAATCTGTCAGTACTCAATCAATTCCATAGAATTGGCATCATAGGCTTTCACCTTGTATGCCAACTGTTCTTTCCAAGCGAAAATATTTCTCTTGTTCTCTACAATGGTAACTGATTGGTACACCAATTGCAAGTCTGAAATTATGATCTCATCTCCAGGCCTCTTCATTGCTACCTTTTGCTCTGACTGCTAAATCTTTGCATGGAGTTCATGAGCTTTGTTCCTCAACTGGTATAGTTCTGCCAGTATACACCATCCTCTTATGATAATTTCTACCACTTTATTCCTCAAGTGCTTTCTATATAAGATTAGTTGGTGATGATTTTTCTATGTGGTAGGTCTATCATCTCTCATGGAAAAGTAGAGATGTTTGGTGTACTGTGCATCAAGCTAGATATGTACAATCTTAACTATTGCTTTTCATCCTTTAATGTTGCTTTTTCTTTTCCAACCTTATCCATTCTTTCTTGAACACACACTGATGCAATTCCAAGGAGGTCTGCCTCCACCTGATGAGTAGTCTTACCGAGGTTGACCTTCGAAAATGTGAATTCATCAACCTCTACCTCGTGTGCATTCTTATCCTTAGGTGGCACAACTATCTCTATGACAACTTCATTGTCAACATTATTTCCTATGTGGACCTGCTCCTTCACCTTCTATATTGGAACATCTTGAGGGACATGGTCGAATTCTTCATAGTCCAAATGGTAGGATGACCTTTCTCTCTTCCTTCCTAGGAGGCTCTCAAGCCAAGATGAATCTCGACTAGCCTAGCTGGAGGGAGGAATGTTAGGCCCTTGAATTCCCGACGAATGAGATTGTGTTGTAGTATCTCGTGGTGGAGAGTCCAAGTCAATGGGGACTAGTGACTGCTACGATGGTGGTGAAGTAGGAGGTTTTGTTTCTATCACTGGCACTATATCAGTTGCAACTACTTCCATCACTGGCTCAACTGTAGTTGTTTCCATGACCGGCTCAAGTATGTTTGTGGCTATCTCCACATGTACCTCTTGCTAATTTTCATCAACAATCTATATTCTTCCCCTTGTGTGCCCAGACATTCTGGCTCCTCTGGGAGGGTTACACCATTGCTTTTGTTTGGGCTTCTTCCTTGATGTGAAAGGTAGTGAAGAATGAACCGATGGTAGCTCTATGTAGGGAATTACTACCTTCCTTGTCTTCTTGTTGTCCAAGTAGAGTTGACTGTTTCTAACAACCCTACCTATCCTTTCCAATATAGACGTACTTTCCTTAGCATACCAATCCACTCCTCCAAGTGGTTGTGAGTCCACCTGATCTATGAAGAATGAGGGAATAATAACTTCCCCATCATCATCGGATAGGTCCTCCACATCCTCTGACATGAAGTCAACAATTTATGGAAGTCTAAACTGGTTGTAATTCCATCGTCATACATCAAACTCATCTTCACAGTTGACCCAATAGTCCTCCATGGAAGACTCATGTGAAGATTGTTGCTCAAGGTGTGCTGCATAGTGACCCTGAGGATCATATGACCATCTCTTGATGAGATACTTAAGATTAAGTCTTGCCATTTCGTGGTCTATGTACTTGGCATCAACCATTTTCTTGCACCTGTATAGTCCCATCTCGAAAGGAAAGTTCATAGCCATTTTACATTTGAGGTGTAAATGAGAATGAACTTCAGACAACTACCACAAGAATTCCATGAAGACCACCCTATCTGAAGGATAGCAGGGAAACATGACAGGATGACTATTGTATCCATATATGTGTATGTAGGTGAAGGTGGGGAATTGGATGAACCAATCCGCTCATTCCACCATTTCCTCCTTGGTTGCTATTGATATGTGTATATGTATCTCATGGTTGAGGTCTCTAACAGTGTGCATTATGAAGAGATCATTTATCTACTTGAAGTGTCTCTCTGCTAGAGTGAACTCAAGTTGGTCGAAATGCTCATGGAATTTTTGCACACCTAAGGTTCCCATTGTGTTTAATGCTTTGAATTGGCCTTGGAAAGAAATCAAGTACACAAGATATGATCACATGTGGAACCTGTGAGCCTCTAAGAACCTGGTCATTTTCTTTTGGAGTGTATCACTAATGAGGGTGGGCCAGTCATAATGCTCTCTTTTGCTTGCAATTTTGGCGATGAGGTAGTACATCCACAACTAAAATTTGTTTCCCTCCTCCTGTCCAATGATACAGTTGAGTAATGTGATCATCATTGCATACTCATCTCAGAACTCTCCATGCCCTACTTTCTTGGGAAAGTTGACCTTTTTTGCTTTTTAACCAGTTTTTGCCATTCTCTTATGGAAATTATCTTTTAATACTTTGAATTCCTTTTTGCATTCTCTCATAGATATGACCACATTTGTCGGACATGGTGGAATAGCAAAGCATTTTTCAACATCCTTAGGCTTAAGGTTGCATACCACTCACCCATCCACTAACCGAATTTATCGTGTGGTAGGGTTGTAATGCCTAATGCAAGCAATTACAAACTCCACACTCTATAATGTGATGGGGATTGATGCATCCTCAAGCAATCCAAATTCTTCGATGTTCTGTAATGTACACTGGTCTATTCCTTCCAACCTTTCTAAGTCGACCTCTAGGTTTACCTAATGCAGATCAGTGTCTATCAATTTCAAAAAATTATGAACCAAGACCGTTGTGGTCTTGTAATTGACTTGGGAGAACTGCATTCTAAAAAACTTAAAGATCAACTGTGCACACAATGTTGTTTGGACAACTTCTAAAAACCCCTAAAAATAGCACCTGCTGAGAAGTATTTTTCCAGAAAAAATTTGACACATGGGTTTTGTTCGTGCTTCAATGCTAAACAAGTCCAGTTCATTTTATTTTCAAATATGTGACATATTTGGAAAAATCCATAAAAATAGGGGTAACAAGTTTACCATTTCTAGAAAATACAGGCAGGTTTTGTTGGAAAAGCTATGTTGATCATACCCAGTTGGTCATATCTATGATTGCCTGTTGTTTTCTGGGACATGCAAGAAGATATAAGACAAGGAAAGAGGAAAAAGACAAGAAGAAGATTGGAAGTTACCAAGTGTCTTTCTGGAAAAATTATGCCTTTTGATGCAGCCTTTGATAAATTGTCCTTTTGTGCAATTGATCTTCCAAAATATGAAGAATGGTGAAAACCCCTCTGTCAGATCTTGAAAAGATGTCTTAGAGAAGAAAATGTTGTTTTAGCTCCAACCTACAAAGAATGATAATGAATTGTGATTCCTAGGCTTGATTTATAATGATTGATGCTTGAATGCATCAACTTGAGGAGTTGAACACTTTTTTATTATTTTCCATGGTGAAGTGCCTCTGTTCGATCCTCGATTTTGGTTGCTTAGTTGATTTTGAGATGTTGATAGATCCATTGCTGAGATGGAACAACTCTGATTAAGTGTGCTTGGGAGCTGCAAAGCTCAAAACTTGAATCCGATGCCTCAAATTCAAGGGTTCCTTTTCCCACCAGTGGTGCTTTTAGCTTCAGACTTAGTCAATTTCTTGAGTTTTTTTCAATTCCTCCATTTTGACCCTCTGTGCTCTGATCTGAGATCACCGATGACTAATGAGTCGATTGATCTTGCTGAAACATGGGATGGATAACCAACTTAGTCCTGAAATGGATGACTGGCTTTGCGAAGTGTGAAAGTTGGTTTAAGTGCCTTGAAAGCATGGGCGCCCCTAGCCTACAGGGGTGCTTTTGACTTTTTGACTTGTGATTTTCATGTTGCAAACTTTCACGAACGGTCCCAGTTTGATCTCTATCGTCAGATGTCTAATTTGTCTGTTGTCTTTGCTGACGATGTCATTGTTGAGATTGATCATAACAAAGAAGGTCATCTTGGAGGTTACTGAGCTTACAAACTGCATCTAATTGCCCAAAAACTTGGGTGCCTATTTCTAGCAAGGGCACTTTTCCTTAACAGTTAGCTAATTTCTCCATATTCTTCATTTAGCCTTCACCTATGGTGTTTTTTTCTTTTGCTTCGTCTATGGATGCTTGATAGGTCCTATGATCATGCAACTGGATTGATCACAAAGCTAAGAGACGGTTGTACATATGTCTTGTAGAAAGCTTACGTTGAAGAGTTCATCATGTGGCTCAAAATGAAGGGCACCCTTGGCCTATGGAGGCACTTTTACCTTGGTTTTTTGTATTTATTTGATGATATGTGCCTTCAACATCTCCTTTTTCCGCTTCTATTTTCTCGGTGATCGATGAATCAGATGATCTAGCTTGACAATGCATCAGAAAGACAACAACAACATGAAGAAGATGACTACCTCGGTGAAAGTTGCTGATTGTCTTTGACCCTCTAAATTCAAGGGTTGTAATAACCCTCATGTTGTTACTTTCCTGATACTCCTTCATGTGTTATGGTGGACTTGATACTTGGATGGTGATTGTTTCACCAGTTGGACTTGTGTGGATTTGCAGTTTAGTTGTTTGGATGTTCATGATACTCCCTTATAATGATATGTGGTGTTCGTTTTATCTGGTTATGTTAATATTCTGATGTGATACTATGTTGTGAGGTTATAACTTAATGCTTGTTGCTAGATATTCATGATGATGTTTTTTCTAGTTGAGTCTTGGTGAAAGGATGGTGTAGCATCGCTCGTTCGTGAGCGCCCTGCTACATTGCGACTACCTTTCAGTGTGTTTGTAATTAGAGATTTATATGTATTTGATGTTGGTCTGATGTAGGATGCAGGTACTAGACATCGACTCCATTTGCGTTGTCAGGTTTGAGCGTGTCCCACAATCCCAACGATCATGAAGTTGAAAATAGAGTTAACAAGGAAGTCCCCATCCGAGTCCGTCATCTCGTCATTGTGTTTGATAGTGTCATTCATCTACGACCCCGTCACCATTATGGCATCATCCTATTTGGTGTTGTTTGTTTTTAACTGTTTATTTAACATTGTTTTAATTTAATATTATTTTCGTTGTTCTTGGGGTGTTAAGGTTACTATCGTTCATGTGTTGGTTTAGTTATCTTTGATCGTGAGTTGATTTTCAATTTAAATTATTATAATTGGATGGTAAATTTAGTAATGAATGTTGTTAATTTAGATTAATTGGTGAATTTAATGTTTCGATATATATATATATATATATATATATATATATATATATTAATGAGGATTATTTTAATAATATTAATTTTTAGATTTAAATAAATAAAGAAGATTATTATTATTGTTCATAAAGTTATTTTAATTTTTATTGTATTGAATAATGTTATTTTAATAAATAACTAAATTAGAATTTAAAAAAAGAAAATTTAAAGATAAATAACAATATAATGAGCTTTTGAATTAATATGATTGTTTTAATATAGATAAAAGCAAAAGATTTGAAAAAGAAAATAAAGATAGAAATTTTCAGGATGCAATTGCATGCATAAGCTTGAACTGTAAAAAAAAATGACAACTTTTCATCTTTGTAAGTAATGACTTATCCTTTGATTTTTATCTCAAAAATGATAAGCAATTTCCTCAATTCAAAACAGGAGGATAAAAAAAGAAGGGGTTTTTTATTGGAATTTCAATTTCAATTTGGGGGGATGGCATAGAAAATTGTGGGGATAATTATTTTTCTTCTCATTTTTTTTAATTTTAGAAGAAAATAAAAACTATGAAACCTTGAGAAATCAAGGAATTCTGGATTGACTCTGTAATAATTCATTTTTTTTTTTAAGAAAACAAGCAGCCTTTGAATTGGGAGGAGGTCATTGATTGGAGAACGAGATTGGTCTGGAGGCAACGAAGAGGGCATTCTTGATCTCTGTCTCCCTCAACGAGCGCGGACTTTAGGTTGGTTGTTGATCCTCTTTATATGTATTTCAAGTTAGTGTTGTAAACTTTGTTTCTCATGTATGGGTGAATCTATGTTCGTTTCACATGTTGACTCTGTCATTTGTGCCTTCATATTTGCATGTTAATATAATCTATTCCTTGCATTCTTGTTTATTGTTGTGGGAATATTTGATATTTCTTTTAATCTGTGTTGGTTCTGGCTTGAAGAAGTCATTTGTCGTTATGGATTTGTCTGAATGTTGTGTTTCTTTAGAAACTCCCAATGCCTTGTTAAGTCTAGTCGATCCTTCTTCTGGCAGATAGGAATGCTTGTGTTGTATTTTGAGTTTGAGTTTAAAGAAAAAGTAATTCTGAAAGTCTGTTCTTTATCTGAATAAAATGCCAACCGTCCATGCCTAGAACCATGCATTCTGAGCCAAAGTGAGCTTCATGGCTGTGCCACACTCTCTTCTTCCCTCATCGTTGTTTGATCGATACTGTGTTCTTTATATCCTTGTTTTGGTAATGGAATTTGGTATGTGGGCTTGGACGCCTTCATTGGGTAGCTTTTTATAATTCTTTCTTTCTTGTTCTGCTTGGTTGGCTGGCTGGCTTCAGTTATAAGAATCTCTTGCTTTATTTCTTTGTTGCGTACCATTCTAAAAAGAAGACTTTGTTGTTGCAGCAACCATATTGGTTGCACCTTCCCTCTTCCCTGTTGTGAACCAGCATATGATTTACACTTTGGAGCTGGAGATGGTTTGATATCAATTTAACTTAGTTTTTTTTCATCCTCCTTTTATCTCACTAAAACTCAGGGGGGAAGCTAGTGTTAATGCTAGATTGAAATGAAATTTTATTTGACTCTCCCTCGATCTGTGTGTTTCTTTCTCCCACATAATGAATTTGTGTTGTGTTAATGTTAATTTTACGTAGCATCAATTCCTTTTCATGCGCTAATTTCAGGGAGGCA